>MU854778.1:0-11805 GCA_033296685.1 Parachaetomium inaequale | reverse complement strand
GTCAAGGCCAAGGCTGTGTCCCAACTCACATACGGGAACGACGAAAACTGCGACACCGAGACCATGGCACTCCAGATCGCCTGGCTGAACGACCGCTACCGCAGCCAAAGCGTGTATTTCGCCTTGCTTGGAGCGCCGGGCTTGGACCTCGAGGCCTTCCCCGCGCCGCAAGTCAAGAAGACATTCCTGTTCTTGCAACACCAAGGAATCTGGTCGGTTGCGTGTGTCAAACGCTGGCCGGATCAAGTCATCATGTTTGACGGCACCTCAGAGAAACCCAGCGAGCGCCTCCGCGAAGACCGGCACAGATGTATTCGACTGAAGGATTTGCGTGATGCCGTCAAAGGCCAGCTTGCCCAGCTGGGCGTACCCGACACGGTCTACGTGAGCCAACATAAAATCGTCAGCCATGCGAACGAGACGTATTCCGCCACCAGCTGCCTCGCTTGGGCGGAGGCAAAGTTCTCCCGCTGGCGCATCAACCACAACTGGGACGAATTTGAGCATCCCTGCTGGCTGCCATCCACCGACATTTGCGCCGAGTTTGCTGTGATGACCGACAATGGCGAGACGGACTAGAGCGACGTATTGCGGGAGCGGGCACGCCGGGCAAACCGGGCACGACTGACTGGAGCTTGAGAGGATGAAGCGGTGGAACGAGAGAGTGCATTGCGTTAAGAGGACTAGGGGATAGAGGACAAATTAGAGAGAAATCGATAAATTACTGGCACACGACCAAACTGACGACTCAATACGCTTTGGATTACGGGTCCAACCCAGTCCGATTGTCATCGTCGTTATAGTCGTCGACGCCTCTGCGGCAGGGAACTCCTTATGCCACCGCCTGTTGTTTTCCTTTTCCTTTGTGTTCGTCTTCGTCCTCCTCCGGCCCCTCCTCCTCCTCCTCCGCGTTCTCCTCGCCATAGAAAGAAGAGTCCTTGCGGATACCGTCAAATTGCCGGTCATACCAGAGCGAGAGGGCAGATCGCCTCGGCAGCAATCAAGGTCCTGTCCCGGAAGCAGCAGCGGGAAGCGCAAGCAGAGAACGTGGTCAGCCGAGGAAGACGTCACCGCGATAACCTCTTTTTCTCTATCGGGTCAGTGGACGTCGGCGCTATCCTCGGCGCCGTGGTCGAGGAGCTGCCGCACGATCTCGGCGTGTCCTTCGGCAGAAGCGGCCTGCAGCGCGTTGCCGTAGTGCCCGCCCTGAGCGTTGACGTCGGCGCCCCGGCCGAGGAGCTGCTGTACGATCTCGGCGTGTCCTCCGAAAGAAGCGGCCTGTAGCGCGTTGCCGTAGTACCCGCCCTGCATATTGACGTCAGCGCCACGCTCAAGGAGCTGCCGCACGACCTCGGTGTGTCCTCGAAAAGAAGCGGCCCGTAGCGCGTTGCCGTAAAGCCCGCCCTGTACGTTGACGTCGGCGTTACGCTCGAGGAGCTGCTGCACAATCTCAACGTGTCCTGTAACAGAAGCAGCCTGTAGCGCGTTGCTATATAGCCCGCCCTGCACATTGACATCGGCGCCATGCTCGAGGAGCTGCTGTACGGTCTCGGCGTGTCCTTCATTAGAAGCAGCATACAGCGCGCCGTGCGCATTGACGTTAGCGCCACGCTCAAGGAGCTGCTGTACAATCTCGATATATCCTCCAGCAGAAGCGGCATAGAGCGCGTTGCCGTAGTACCCGCCCTGTACGTTAACGTTGGTACCGTACTCGAGGAGCTGCCGTACAATCTCGGCGTGTCCTTTGCAAGAAGCAGCCTGTAGCACGTTACCGTAGAGCCCGCCTAGCGCGTTGACGTCGGCACCGTGCTCGAGGAGCTGCCGTACGATCTCAGCGTGTCCTCCGAAAGAAGCGGCCTGTAGCGCGTTGCCAAAGTGCCCGCCCTGCGCGTTGACGTCGGCACCGTGCTCGAGGAGCTGCCGCACGATCTTAGCGTATCCTCCGAAAGAAGCGGCCTGTAGCGCGTTGCCAAAGTGCCCGCCCTGCTCGTTGACGTCGGCGCTCCCTTCTGCTAGAACAACGGTGACCAGCTTCTGGTAATCACGAAGCGATAACATGTAGAGGAGTCCTGCATCTATACTATCCTTCAAGTACGAATGCTTGCCGTGACCGTCGACAGTCGAGAGAAATGCCTTCCACCATCCAAACCAGTCGTTTCGCATTTGCAGCCATCGTACAATCTCCTCTCGCATTGCCCCTCCGGCTAGCGCCTTCTCCGCATGATCGAATACGTAGCTCGCTGTATATAGCAGAAACGGATAGTTCTCGCTCAACTGTCTCATATATTGCTTGCCAGTTAGCGTAGTGTCTAGTTGCTGGATATCGGACCAGCAGCGATCCCACAGCTGCCCGTGACTGGCGCTGATCGGGTCGGGCTGGAGCGTCTGATCCAGCGTCTGCAGCCTCTGGTTCCGGAACAGGAAGTCGTTGACCGATAGATGAATGAACTGCACCGACGCCATATCCCCTGTTCGCGCCTCAATTAGGCCCTTGGACGAGGCGGTAATGCGCCGTTGGATGGTGTGGCCCGTGATCTTTGATCGGTCCCACGGCCCGGTGTACTCGGGAGCCGTTCCTGCAAGCACGGCGAAGAAGAGCTCTTCGGGCTTCAGCGGCCGCCGACTGAGCAGTACCCACTGGAGCATGCGTATCGTCTCGGCCTTATTCGGATCGTCTTTGCTCAAGAGCCTGTTGAACACGTCCTCGAGATCGGCCGGCACCTCCTCCAGTGCTTCACGCATGGCTTCCAAACGGCTGTCGTCGTAGGCTTTGTTGAGCAGAGACACCACGATGGCGACCCACATAAAAATGCCGCCTGCCTTCTCCCGGACCTTGGCCTTGATGTCGTCATCGTGTCCTTCTAGTCTTTGTGCGATATATGTGGCGATGTCTCTTCCGTGCTCTTCGCTCTCCTCTACGGTCAACTCCAGGGTCTTCCTCATACGGATGTTGGGATAATGGCGGCTAGAGAGGCAGATCCTTAGCGTGACACCGGTTTGGGCGGCATCGATGCTTAAGGATTCAAGAAAGCCGACAACATCTCGAACGCCTCGGTCTTCGCACTCGTCGAGCGCGTCGACAAGGAGCAGGAGGGGCTTCGACTGCCGCTTGTTGATGATCGAGCATATGAACTCCTCCAGTTGTGCTCGTCGCCACGCCCACTCCCCTTCCTTATATATCCTCTGCTTCTCGTAGATAGGGCGGAATCGTTCGTACAGCGTGTCGTCCTTGTCGAGCAGCTGGTATACAACTGACCGCAGCATGCCCAGAGGCGTCTTCTCGAGAACCTCGCCTCGAGCGTTGAAGAAATACGCCACGATCAGGTGGTCTCCGAAGACCTCCTCGCAATGGCGCAGAGCATGCTTCATGAGGGTCGACTTGCCCGCGCCCGGCTTGCCCTTGATCCAGAGCACGCCATTGTTGGCTGGTAGGTCGGCGCGGTCGCGCCACGTCTGGAACTGCGTGGTGCTGAACAGCCAGTCGCATGTGCCTCGATAGGCAGCGGTTATGTCGTGCAGCCGAGCGTCGATGTCGCGGAAGCCGAGAGAGCGGAGGCAGGCTGTACTTGTTAGTCGTCTGTCTTGTGGCCACTTCTTCGGCAAAGGAAGTCCAGATGTCCAGATGTCCAGATGTCTAGATGTGATGGAATTGTGGGATGGAAGTCAGACGAATGGCAGTACGAACCTGCTTTTTCCAAATAACGCGTAGTAACCTCGGCGACCTCGCGATCCTTAAAGGGGACTCCTGAGTAACGAATCAGCTATAATGGCTTGGCTACCGGCAGGAGCGCTATTACCGAAGGATACAGGCGCATAGAACGTAGCCCCAGGAAGGTGGTTTCCACTCCCTTGACTGTGGTGCACGTTACCGCCAGGCGCGTTGACCTGGTCGCGGCCGGCGTTGTGGAAGGGCGCGTTCGAAGGATGCGGTCGACGCTCCTCCATCTTGTGGGGCAACTGTGGGGTAGCGTCCCCGCCAGCTTGCGGGGGCTTGGCTCCCGACTTGATGTGAAGTGGCAGGCCGCTGCGGACTTCCGCCTCTTGTTTGTGGTGTTCAGCGTCGAGGCCGTGGCCACGGAAGCGTGTGCGGTGACTCCTATCGAGGTAATGCTCTATTGCAAGAGCAGGGCGGAGACCGGGCTGACAAGATCTCCTAATGCGAACGGAAGGGCACCCCACGTGGCAGCTGGCTGTCCAGGCAATACCGAAAGTGGCCCTGAGAAGCCGATTCAGCTGGCACGGAATATGCAGACACGGGAACGATTGGTGGCTGGAGTGTATCCTTTCTCAGCAGGTGATCATGCACCCTGCTGCCAACATCATGCCTCTTACAGCCGACGCCGAGACCCGTAGCAAGCGACTTGTTGGACGTGCCCGAGCGCCGATCCATACGGAAGCGCTTCCATTCCAGAATGCCGAAACCCACCATGGACCGAGCTGAAAGAGCCTACAAGACGAGAGGAAATGCCCAGTGGACTCTCCCCGCCCAGCGTATAGCACACGGAAACCAGCGTAGCCTCCGCAAGCGCCGCGGCCCATCCGGGTGGAGGCTTTTGGTTCTCAGTGGTCGCTCCTTGCGGTAGCCCCGCTCGGGTGCGTGGCCGTGGCAGAGTAGAACAGAGGCGACCAAGGTGCATACCTCAGCTCGCCACCAGCCATGAACAACCCCTCGCGCCCTAGCTACCCCGCCGCGTTCCTCCATTTCCCGAGCGCCTAACAAGGCTACGAGTTGGACGCATCGAGGCCATCCACGGCTCGGCAACAAACCGGTCATTGTTTCGTTCCGCCACGAGCTGCGAGACCAAAACATTACAAGGCGCGACTCTACCAGTACACTCGTCGCGAAATTTGCATTACAGCTAACCTACCAGGCACAGGCTTAACCTCGAGGTATCGACTGGAACCCGCCTTCCTTCGACCATGCGGGGACTGCTATCGGGGCGAAGGAGGCGCAAACCCTTTCCAGATCCGCTTGAATACCCCAACCCAGACTCCGACTCCTCCGAGGAGTCCACGATCGCTCTTTTCCCTGACGGAATCAAAGTCTGGTACGACGACCCCGACGCCGCGGTCGACGTCTGCTTTGTCCACGGCCTGACCGGCGATCGCGAGAACACCTGGATCGCCGACGGACAGTCCGCGCCCTGGCCCAAGACACTCCTCCCGTCCGAGCTCGAGGATGCCCGCGTCCTCACGTACGGTTACGACGCGTACGTCGTGCGAAAGGGCGTTGCCGCCTCGACCCGGCTGGTGGACCACGCTGCAAATCTCCTTAGCGACTTGACATCGGACAGGGCCCGCTGCGGCGCGTCGTCTCGTCCCCTCGTCTTCGTCGCCCACAGCTTGGGCGGCCTCGTCTGCAAGAAGGCCATCCTTCTCTCACGAAACAACCCCGAGCCTCATCTTCGCAGCATCTTCGATCACACCAAGGGCGTCATATTTATGGGCACCCCTCACAGGGGTTCTTGGCTGGCTTACTGGGCCAACTTGTCCGCTTCGGCTCTTGGCCTCATCAAGTCTGCGAACAGGTCGCTGCTGACGACCCTGCAACGGGATGATCAGCTCCTTGAGTCTATCCAACGTGACTTCTGGGCCATGGTGCGCGAACAACGTGAGTCTGGCAGGCCTCTTGAGGTCACATGCTTCTTCGAGGGGCTGCCTTCGTCTGTCTTAGGGAGAGCCGTCACGGTTGTGTCCAAGGACTCGGCCACCCTTGACGGGTACAGTTCTTTCAGCATTCGCGCCAATCACCGCGACATGGTGAAGTACTGCTCAGCCGAAGACAACGGATTCAAGAGGCTGCTCGGTGAGCTGACAAGGTGGCGAGACCAAGCAAGGGATTCTGCGGCCCGCCAGCCCCAGTCGAAAGAAGCACAGATCCAGGGGCCACTTAGCTCATCTTTCTACAACTACGGCGGCGACCAAGTCAATGCACCTGGTGGTACTGTGAACATCAGCAGAGGCAGTGGCAACCAGCTTCCTGGGGCTACTTTTTCGGGACCCGTACATTTCGGGTAGCGCGGGCGCTTGACGGTGGCGATGAGACTGCTATGAAACATTTGGTAGATCAGATTCCTCTTATTGCCTTGCAATATATCTTGCTATGCGGTTGAGCCGACTGTTCTCATCAAGACCATTCTCCCAGCTTAGTTCTTGCCAAAACTCACAGACCCAGAGAAAGTAGCCCCGGGGAAGTGATTGCCACTACCTTCACTGCGGTTCACGGTACCGCCAGGAGCATTGATTTGGTCGCGGCCCCAGTTGGTAAAGTTGTGACCCGCTTCCTCCGTCGGCACTGACGGCTCCATCTTCGACAGCTTGGCCATCGCGTCGCGCAATTCCATAACTCGGTCTTCCATCACTACCTTTATCGCATCGTCCTCGGCTAGTTCACACATGTCCTTCATCATCCCTACAGTCAGGACCTCCACCATGCTTCCCCTACTCTGTCGCACAGCCGCTTTGTAACGCTCAAACCTCGAGTCCTCCGGCGCTTGAGCGACCTCCTTGAAGATGCCCTCAGACAGCTTCGCCTTGGCGTGGCACGCCTCAACTAAATCTGCGGTCCTTTCGGTTGGCTTATGGCCGCCAAGGTTCGAGTTGGCAGCCTGGAGTGCCTGCCGAACAAGACCTTGGCCTCGGCCCGCTTCATGGAAGGCCTCTCGGAGGCTTTTGTCATCCTTGACAGAGTTGTAGTAGTTCGCGGCGGCCTCGACGGCGTTGATCGTATCCGCGAGCGAGTTGCTGACGGTGACCGACATCCTTCCACAGAAGAGGGCTTGATGATTTGGCTTTGACTGTGGTTACTTTGGATTCGAATGGCTCTTGTCTGACAGATCGTACCCGAAAAGCAAGCGAAGCAGCTTGGCACGCAACAGAGCAGCCTGTCCTGCCTATTTCAAAGTGGCGGAAATTCTCTCGCTATGTCAGCTTTCTGCATCCAACCCGTCTCAGCTGCATGCGGCGTGATATTGGGTTACAACCGCGCCGCCTTCTGCAGGTAAGACCCAATGGGAAACAAATACGCCAACTGCGAATGCGTCCAGCCATTAGCCGTTCCAGCGACGACGGCTCGCACCCCGCCAACATCAAACTGGCCTTCAGCCCTCAACCAATACTCCAATATCCATGACATGGGATGCGCTTCAGCTTTATCCTGATCTCCGCGGTGTCCTTATTAAACGTTGAATTCGAGTTACGCGACGTATGTCAAGCATTTCGATCAACACAACCCGCCCGCCAAAGTAGCCTGCCACTCCGCGCCTAGGGAGCCAAGCCCCGCGAGCTGACGGGGACGCTACCCCACAGTTGCCCCGCAAGATGGAAGAGCCGCGACCGCATCCTTCGAACGCGCCCTTCCACAACGCCGGCCGCGCCGGGCGTTGGCTCCGGCGCCGCGGCGCCCGCCGATGCCTGTCCGACCGCGTTGACGAACTGCTCGTGCCGGTTCAGCTCGTCGATCTCGGGCGCCTGCACCAGGTCGGCGAGCAGCGGCGACAAAGGCCCGCAGCAGCGGCCCGCCCCGCCCGGCGGCCCGCCGCAGCCGCTGCACCGCCTGCTCCCGCTCGGCGGGCGGTAGCTCTCCTCACCGTGATCCGGCTTCGTGTCTACGGGCCGTCCCCGTCTTCATCGAGGTACTGCTTTGCAAAGAAGGCTCGACCACCGCCGGTGCTGTGTCTGCGGTGGTGCTCAGCTTCGCGGCGAACCTACAAGGGATCCCTGTTCGAGCTGACGTCGGTCGCTCAGGTGCTGGAACCCCTTGCTAAGATCAGCTCGAGAAACACCTGACGGAGATCGTCGGGGACGCGCACGTGCTCGTCGACGCGGACCTGAACCACTCCCAGCTCGCTCGCCGACCTGGGCCAAAGAGAGACCAGAGGGTGGAATTCGAGGCTGACAATGCCGCCTTAGAGAGAGCTCCAGGAATTCGAACGAGTCAAGGCCAAGGCTGTGTCCCAACTCACATACGGGAACGACGAAAACTGCGACACCGAGACCATCGCGCTCCTGATCGCCTGGCTGAACGACTACTACCGCGGCCAAGACGTATATTTCGCCTTGCTTGGAGCGCCAAGCTGGGACCTCGAGGCCTTCCCCGCGCCGCCGCAAGTCAAGAAGATATTCCTGTTCCGGCAACACCAAGGAATCTGGTCGGTTGCGTATGTCAAACGCCGGCCGGACCAGGTCATCATGTTTGACGGCACCTCAAAGAAACCCAGCCACCGCCTTCACAAGGACCGAGACAGACGCAATCGACTGCAGCTTCTGGAGTATGCCGTCAAAGGCCAACTTGCCCAGCTGGGCATACCCGATATGGTCTGCGTGAGACAACACAAGATCGTCAGCCATGCGAAGGAGACGTATTCCGCCACCAGCTGCCTCGCTTGGGCGGAGGCAAAGTTCTGCCGCTGGCCCATCGGCCACAACTGGGACGAATTTAAGCACCCCTGCTGGCTGCCAGCCACCGACATTTGCAGCGAGTTTTCTGCGATGATCTACAATGGCGAGACAGACTGGGGCGACGTATTGCGGGAGCGGGCACGCCGGGCAAACAGGGCACGACTGACTGGAGCTTGAGAGGATGAAGCGGTGGAACGAGAGACTGCATTGCGTTAAGAAGACTGGGGGATGGGGGACAAATTAGAGAGAAATCGATGAATTGTGGCACACGACCAAACTGGCAATCTACATGTGTTCTGCCGACGTGCTGCTTCCTGCCTTCAAGCTCTGCTGCCGTGCCTGCTGCCTGCCTCTTTGAGACTCACGTGGGCAAGCCCCGCAGCAGGACCAAACATTAGCGTTGGCCTCTCCCTGAGCGCTGGCACCTTTCCTCCCGCATCATCCTCAATTGCCATATCCAACACCACAGCGATTCGCAACAAAACAGAGCCGCTGCTGCGCGGATCAGCAGTGTCAAGGAACACGACCTGAGAGTACCACCGTCGCTCTCTACCATCCCAAAGCGGCTCTTTGGCATCGCCCGCACACGGTAGTTCAGTCCTCCCTCTTTCCCCGCCAACCGACGTTGCCTAGCCAACACGACATTGAGTTGACGTCCGCTAACCAGTACACAAGATCGCCTCCAGGATACATATACCATGGCCAATGCTGCGGCCGACGACTCTGACCCGGACGAGCGATCCAACCGACGACCGCTACTCCCTGTCGACGACGGCCCGCAACAGCATGTCTGGGTTGTCCCCTCCGAGTAGGGCCCAGAGGGACGCCCGCGACCGGCCGACGCGGAGCAGCGCGCTGCCATTTCTAGCAACCATGCCGGCGCGTTGAAGTGGCTGCGCATATACCGAATCCCGAAAAACCACTGCCTCTACGTCCGATGGGATTTGCCATCCACGCAGCTCGAGTTTACAGCCCTCGTAAGCGAGCTTGGGGCCGGCTACGACCTCGTGCAGTCACTTTCCATCAGTTGGCTGTTCTACAAGTTCCGTGTCCGCCCGGTATTCGTCGAGCATCACAATGGCCTACCGTTTGGCAGAGTCTTGGCCGAGGTGTGCACCTCGAGGGCACGCGCGACGGCGCTGATCATCCAGTCACTCGGCGAGGTGTAAGTCCCCCCTCCCTCTCCTGCCTTCTGCTGGGGCTTGCTACAGGGCACTTGCGACGGGGCACGGCCGGCTAACTGCTTGATGCCGGCCAGGAACGATGAGCAGTGTCTGTGCTGCGCAAGCCGCCAGGGCCAATATACAACTGCTGTACCCGACCGGAGGCATGGCCAACCCGAGCGCCGTTCGCCCGTTATGTATCCGTTCTTGGGTTGCGTTTCGCAGCCCGTCATCGACAACGGCAAGTGCGGCAACTGTGCTTGGCATGGCACAGAGTGCCGCGGGAGTGCTACCCTAGGCGGGGGGGGCTTCTCCTCAGGGCCGTACGGGCAGGGAGACCTCGCGTGTTACAACGTCACAGACGAGGACTGGATCCGGCCTGGTAAAGCGGCAGCAGTAGCCGCACAGGAGCAGCAGTACAAGGACGGCCACAGGCAGGGCCGTATATAGCCAAAGTGGGAGAGTAGCGTCAGGGGATGCATAGCAGAGTGGTAGATACCGAGCGACAATGGATGCGAATATTAACCCACCTACGTACCCCCCAATACGACGACTGGCATAACGACCCGATTTCCCTCCTATACCCTCTCCTAGGGGTTGCTTCCCATCACCCATCGCAAACTGCCCGTGATATATACCAGATACCCCCTTACGCGCAAACAGCACCGGCGAAAAACATCGTATATGTCATCCCCGACCACGCACAATCTCATTCATAAATATACCAACTGCCTCCCAGCGCGCAAACAGCCCTGACGAAAAACACACCACAAGCAACGCCCACGAGACGCAGTTCCTCCTACATATAGCCCCCGACCATAAACCCCATCAACACGTCCCTCTGTAACATACCGGATACCCCCCTACGCGGCCCGCCGGCCATGCGTGGATGGACCCTACAAAACCCAGCACAAGCAACGCCCTCGAGACAGACCCCTCCACGCATCGCCCTCGACTTCCTCCGCCAACAGAGAAAGGGCGACAACGCATCCAAGTGTCACACTAAGAGGACCAAAGTGCTCCTGCGTCACCTACTCGTCGGCCTCCTTCCATACGCTAGTATCCACCGCCGCGCGGTTCATCTCGCAGTCGCGGATCGTCTTCTCGACCTCGTTGTCGGGGCCGAGAAGCAGGAACAGGTGGACAGACCGGAACGGGCCGGGCCGGTCGGCCAGCTGGTCTGAGCACTCCAGGCAGTCCCCGCTGCGAGGCTGCAAAACGCCCTCGTCGTTGGCGCCAAGACCGAGACCCCATCAAGGGACTCCAACCAAGGAGCTGGCTGATTCGGCAGCGCCTCACGCGGTTCCCGGAGCAACCGCGTGTATTTACAACCCCTGAGATTTCCCACCTGTGCGGCATCCATCCATTCCCGGTTAGGCCCGCCGCCTCGGACCCACCTCCGCACCAATGGCACGCTCGAATGAATTACACGCTTACCTGCAGGCAACGCAGCGTTCCGGCCCAATCATTCCGTTGCCCTGCGCACATCATCACCCGAGCTCCTGTAGTGCCACTGGCCCTCTGGTTTAAGGGCCTGGGTGGCCTATGTATGAAGCCCGTACTGATCAGTACAGAAAAACGCAAATCGCTCTGGCGTACGCATACTGGCTCCAACGGCCAAGGCCAGAGGCCTCAGTCTTCTTGGTCCATGCGAGCAATGCTGAACGATTCCGGCAAGCGTATGTGTATATCACGCAAGAATGCCAGGTACCGGGCTACGACGACCCAAAGGCAGACGTGCTGTTGCTGGTGAAGGCCTGGCTGGAGAGGAAGGAGCACGGCCTATGGCTGATAGTAATTGACAATGCCGATGATATACAGCTTTTCGCCGGAGGAGCAAGAGGCGCTGGCGAGGCAGATGGCCGCCTACACGGGGCAGAACGGCTATATAACGCCGCGGGGCACCGACGGGTCGTCGCGGCAGCAAGGCCCGAACCAGGTGTGCTCGATCGCGTTCCAGTCCGTGGCCACGGCCCACGCGTCGCTACAGCTCCAGTTCGGCACGGACGTCGGCAACACGTGCGACAAGGGCTGGTTCAAGCACATCTGCTGTCCCAAGGAGGCCGCGCCCAAGAACTTCGAGTGGATCGGGGCCCCGGAGCGGAACGCGCTCGGCTGCAGCGGGCGATGCGGACGCACGCAGTTCAAGCTGAAATACAATGGTCTATGAAGAAGATACGAGAACCTTTCCTCGGGCGCAGCACCGAGTATAAATTGAACATGGCCCCTAGGACCCCTAGAA
>MU854777.1:0-11884 GCA_033296685.1 Parachaetomium inaequale | reverse complement strand
AGTAATATATAACTCGGAGAGGTTAGCTAGCTAGCTAGCTAGCCTAAGTCGAGTTCAAATTAAACCTAGATTGTTCTATAAGCAATATACTAATAAGTAGAGTAGTAGAGTAGTAGAACAGTAGAGAAGAAGAACAATAAGATAGTATTGTTCGATAAATTATTTATACTATTACCGGTATTCTAGATAGCGGTTTGCCGCGAGTATAGTAGCGTTGTAACAGCTAGGTCGGCTGTATTATATATCGGTTTATACTACTGCTATTTAGGTATATATATTCGACAGTGTATCGCGGAGGAGGCGGCAGTGTTATAGGCAGATAGTTCATTAGCCGCTAACGTATATAGCGTCTAGTTCCCCCGAGACGTTATACTAGTAATCGATAGGTTACCTGTTTAGGACAACAGTAAAAAGTATATATAATACAGGTATATCCGGTAGTTAAGTTAGTATATTTAGTAGTATTGCCGGTCAGAGTATAGTTAGGTTAACCCGAGGAAGCGTAGTAGTAGGCCCGGGGTAAGGCTAGTGGGCGGGTTAGGCCAGGCGTAGGTAGACGGCGTATATTGCTAGCGGTTCGGCTAGAATAGCCTGTTATAGCGGTTATTCGAGGTAGTAGTACCGCTAGCCGCTAGCGGGGTCGGGGTCGGGGCCGGGGCCAGGAGCGATTGCGGTAGTAGCGCCTAGAAAGCTATCAAGGCTATGTTCGAGGTATCGGCGTAGGCTATTAGGAAGAAGGACGAGGCGGCGGCCGTGCTAATCGACGAGTAGTTATAGTTGTCGGCTAATATATAGGTACGGCGGACGGGGTAGCCGTAGTATTTGTATAGGTTCGACCGCGAGTAGTTAGCGGCGACGGTACGGCGACTAGAACTAAGGAAAGAAGGGGTAGAGGATAGAGACGAGGCTAGGGGCGAGGATAAAGAATCTAATAAAGGGGCGAGGGGGGCGGACGAGACCTATAGCGAAGCTATATTAGCCGTAGTATTGTTAGCTGTAGAGAGGGTGATTTAAAGGATATAGAAGGCGTTGTAGGCTAAGGTAGTCGGGTTGGTAGTAGTAAATTATATCGAGTAGTACGAGGCTAGTAGCGAGTTGAATAAGAAGCTATTTAATATAGGCTAGAAGGGTACGACTATAATCAAGTATAGTAAGGTATAGAAGTCTATAATAGCGTATATTTAGCGGATATAGGAGTTATAACTAGTCGAGGTAGTAGAGGAGGAAAACGAGGAGGACGAGGATAGTAAGGAAGAGGGGAGTGATAAGGAGCAGGAAACTAGAATCCGCAGTAGGCGGCTAGTATACGAATTTACTATATAATAGGCTAAAGCGTTCGAGTATATATATATAGCGACGTATACTATAATAGTAGAGGGGAGGGATTATAGAAGTAGCGAGATAAGTAGTAAGATAGGTAGCGAGCTAGGTAATAGGATAGCCTATACTAACGTATACCTAGGCTAATACGGTACTAGTAAGGACGATATAGGCGAGTTAGAAGGCTATATATTAGATTTTTTTATTGCGTTATTAGACTACGATATCAGCGATAACAAGTACTAGAACGTACTATATAGCGGGTTAGCTATATTAGGGATCTGTCTGCTATGCCGCAATCCCATCGAGTCGATGGGATTGCTATGGAGACCGCCGTAGCGCCGCAGATTGGTTGCCGTAGTGCCCTATACTAGTCGATGGGATTAAGGAAGACTATATCGCAATCCTATCGACATAAAACGCTTGCCAAAATGCCTATTAAAGGTCGCGCTCGAATCAGCCGACGCTAGTAATCCCAAATCCACCGGTCCGTTTGTCGCTAGAACACATGGTTCGCCCGATATAGACAGAAATCCTACTATTAGGGTTAGAGTTAGGGTAAAGTCAACGACTCGTTAGGGTAAACCGCTAATTAGCTAGAAAACCCCTGACTCGGGACCTATATTAGACTAGAGCGATTGACAACTGCCGTACGCCTAAGGGAGCTAGGTTAGGTAGGGGTTAAAAAAAAAGCAATAAGCAATAAGCAAGTAAGTAGGCAAGCAAGTAGGAGGGGGGTTGGCTAGCAACCTAGGAAGGGAGTAGGGGTTAGCTAGCTAGCCCGCTAGAGTCAAATCAAACCTAGATTTTTCCCGTTGGGTATCAATACAACTATAGAACTATAGCATCGTTCGACGAAGTATTTATACCGTTGCTAGTATTCTAGACAGCGATTTGCCGCGAGCACTGTAACACAGTAACAGCTAAGTCGGCCGTATCGTACATCGGTTCGCAGCACTACGATTTAGCGGCAAGCATTCGACAGCGTATTATAGGCGAGGCGGCGGCGTTATAGGCGGACAGGTCGTTAGCCGCCGATATAGATAGTATCCCATTCCCCCGAGACATTATACCGGCCATCGATAGGTTACCCGTTTAGGCCGACGGCAAGAAGTGTATTTCGTACAGGTATATCCACCGGACGAGGAAGTATATCTAGCAATATTACCGGTCGGAGTACAGTTAGACTAACCCAAGGGCCTACAGCGGCAAGCCTAGGGCAAGGCTAGCGGGTAGGTTAGGCGAGGCGTAGGTCGACGGCGTATATTGCTAGCGGTTCGGCTAGACAGACGTATTACAGCAGTTGTTCGAGGTAGTACCGCCGCCGGCCAGCGGGGCCGGGGTCGGGGTCGGCGGCGATAGCAGTAGCAGCGCCCGGAAAGCCATCGAGGCCGCGTTCGAGGCGTCGGCGTAGGCCATTAAGAAGAAGGACAAGGCGGCAGCGGCGTTAATCAGCGAGCAGTCGCGGTTGTCGGCTAATATATAGGTACGGCGGACAGGGTAGCTATAGTATTTATATAGGTTCGACTACAAGTGGTTAGTAGCGACGACGCAATAGCTAGATATCGATAAAATAGTAGAGGAGGAGGAGGAGGGGGGTGATAGGGAGGGAGGCGGAGACCCAGGGGACAGGGACCTAGTAGATAACGCCTATACCGAAGCTACATTGGCCGTCGTATTGTTAGCCGTAGGGCAGGTCATTTGGCAGGCGTAGAAGGCGTCGCAGGCCGAGGTGGTTAGGTCAGCAGCAGTCAATTATATCAAACGGCACGAGGCCAGCGGGGATTCGAACGAGAAGCCGTTTAACATAGGCTAGAAGTATACGACGATAATTAAATATAGCTAGGTATAGAAGTCGGTGGTCGTATATATATAGCGGACGCGGCATTTGGAGCCGGTCGAAGGGGTAGGCAGGGATAGAGAGGCGGGCGGGGATAGAGAGGAGTAGGGCGAGGATCGGGAGGAGGGCGAGGAGTAGGAGGCTAGGATCTATAGCAGGCAGCTAGCGTATTATTTTACTGCCTAATAGGCTAAGGCGTTCGACTAAGTATATATAGCTATATACGCTAAAACGGCAGACAATAGGGAGTATAAGGGCAGCGAGATAGGTAGCGAGATAGGTAGCGAGATAGGTAGCGCTAACAGTAGTACTAACGCCAGCCCTAGCCCTAGCCCCGGCCGAAGCAGTGCTAACTAGGACAATACAGACGAGTTAGAGGGCTATATATTAGGGTTTTTCATCGTGTTGTTAGACTATAATATCAGCGATAACGAGTACTAGAATGCGTTATACAGCAGGTTAGCTATATTAGGTATCTAGGCCGAGTACAAGTAGCATAGTGCGTTAGTATATATACCTATATTGTCGGCGGTCGTAATAGTAGTACGGATGTTCGTATTGTACAAGGCCAAGCGGGCGTAGGAGGAAGAGATCTAGCGGCGGCGGTAGGCGGCGGGCGAGAGCGAAGCGGAGGCATAGCGGCAGGCACAGAGCTATTTCAAGCGGGTATACGAGATAGCGCAGCGGTTTATAACGATTGTAGTGTACGACAGGCGGCCGTCGCCGATAGATTCGGTGTTACAGTTATAGGCGTACAGCAAGGCGATCTAGGCGAATACAAATACAGATAGAGTAGTGGATTGGCATAGGGACGAGTTGTTATATAGGTACGTATAGTTCAGTATAGCGTTGTTACGGGCGATGATATATAGGTTGTTATACACAGCGCAGGCATAGTTGCAGTGGGCTATATTATTGTTATTAGATATAGACGACGAGGGCGAGCCAGCGGTAAAGGCTATAGCTATAGCGGCGATAGCGGCGATAGCATAGCTAGCGATCTAGTGGGACTGGTTAGTAGACAATGTAGCCGAGACGAAGGCCGGGTGGAGTTTCGCCAAGGACCTATGGAACAGGGAGGCGTTCAGGGGTATAGACAGGAAGACGTGGTTGGCTGGGCGGGTGGCAGGCGAGGCACGGTTGCAAGGCTAGTTTTTCGAGGCGGGTGCCGGCACTAGGTGGCGGATGGAGCGTGTGTACAAATACGCCGAGGCGACTAAGGCGTTCCAGGCGTAGTTATTGGTGTTGATGTATATAAGCGGCGGGCAGCCGGCGTATAGGACTGAGTTAGTCATAGTATAGTATCGGAACGGCGTCGATAGAGATATACGTAGGTTGTTTATCGACGATAGAGCGGTAGTATTTATCACTATATACAATAAGACGATAGGGATAAACGTAAAGGCTAAGGTGATCTACCGGTATTTGCCGTACGAGGTAGGCGAGTTAGCGGTATATTATATATAGTTAGCGATCCCGTTTTAGCGGTTGGTGGTATAGGGGGCGAGTCGGGGCAAGGTGGATTGGGGCAGCCTATATATTTAGGAGCCGTAGGTAGATAAGGTATAGCTGTTCCTAGGGATAGAGGGGAAACCCAGTAGTAGAGAGAACGGTAGGGGGGGTAGGGGCGGTAAAAAGAGGAAGAGGAAGAGGATAGCGGCGGTAGTCGGCTAGACAGCGAATAAGAGGCAGATAGGGCTAATATCGTAGTCGGTATCTAGAGTAGGTGGTATAGGTAGGGCAGGTAGGGCTGGGGAAGGTGAAGGGGAAGGGGTAGGGGAAGGGGGACAGGGGGAAATAGAGGACGAAGAGGAAAGGCCTGTCTAGTATGCCACAATCCCTTCGACTCGAAGGGATTGCTATAGATCCGCCGGGGTACCCACTGATTGGTCGCTTCGGGGGCCCACCCAGGTCGAAGGGATTGAAGATGGGTTGGGGGCAATCGCTTCGACCCAAAAGGGCCGTTAAAATCCCCGTTCGTATATATAACCGAGTAACCCGAGGGCGGTAATCCCGAATCCGTCGTTCGTTCGCCGCCAGGCTATATAGTTCGTCCGATATACACCAATATTAGGGTTGTTAGGGTTAGAGATCTAGTAGGGCTTAGGGTTATAGGGTACTTATAAGGTAGTACCGCTGATTGGCTAGCCCCGGAACCCCTAAACCCAGGGGCCTATATCAAGCCCCTAGAGCAATAGATAGACGACAGCCGCACCCAGGGGCCGAACCAGGGGTAGGTAGGTACAAGTATATTCAAGGGCTAGGGGGAGAGTAAGGAGGAAGGAATATCAAAAAAAGCAAAGAAGTAGGCAGGAGGAGGAGATTAGCTAGCTAGCTAGTTAGTTAGCCCTAAAAGGCCAAGTCAATTAAAACCAAGATATTCCTATAAGGGAAAAAGATAGATAGGTAGAGCGTAAGGATAGAAACTATAGCGTTGTTCGACGAATTATTTATACCGTTGCCTATATTCCGGACGGCGATTTACTACGAGCATCGCAGCGCTATAACAGCTAGGTCGATCGCATTGTACATCAGTTCGTATTACTACCATTTAGCTATAAGCGTTCGGCAATGTATCGCCGACGAGGCATTGGTATTATAAGACAATAGTTCGCTAGCCGCCGATATTGATAGTATTTAGTTCCTAGATACGATTATACCTACGATTAACAGTTTACCGATTTAGAGCGACAGCAAGAAGTATATATAGTATAGTTATATACGTCGTACTAGGAAGTATATCTAGTAGTATTACCGGTCGGAGCATAGTTAGGCCAACCCGAAGGGGTATAGCAGCAAGCCTTAGGTAGGGCTAGTAGACGGGTTAGGCGAAGCATAGGTAGATAGTATATATTACTAGCGGTTTAGGCAAACAGGCGTATTATAGCGGTTGTTTGAGGTCGTACCGCCGGCCGGCGGGGTTAGGGGCGATGCCGGTAGCAGCACCTAGAAAGCTATTGAAGCAGTGTTCGAGGCGTCGGCATAGGCTATCAGGAAGAAGGACAATATAGCGGCGGCGTTGATTAGCGAGCAGTCGCAGTTATCGGCCAATATATAGGTGCGGAGAACAGGGTAGCTATAGCATTTGTATAGGTTTGACCACGAGTAGTTGGCGGCAATAACGCAATAGCCCGAACCCGAGAAGGAGGGGAGAGAAGGCGAAGGAGAAGAGTATAGTAGAGGCGAGGATCGGGACGAGGACGGGGATAAGGACGAGGATAGGGGTAGGGAGGTAGAAGATAAGGCCCGTAGCGAAGCCGTATTAGCTATAGCGTTATTAGCCGTAGAGAGGGTTATTTAGCAGGCGTAGAAAGCATTATAGGCCAAGGTAGTTAGGTCAGTAGTAGTGAATTACATTAAGCAGCGCGAGGCTAGCGGCGAGTCGAACGAGAAGCCGTTTAATATAGGCTAGAAGGGTATAACGATAATCAAGTACAGCGAGATATAGAAGTCAGTGATAGTATATATTTGGCGGATATAGGGTTTAGAGCTAGTCGAGGAGGTTAAGGAGGATAGCGAAGAGGATAGGGATAGCAAAGAAGAGCAGAGTAGCGAGGAGCAGGAAACCGGGATCTACAGCAGACGGCCGGTATACGAATTTACTGCCTAATAGACCAAGGCGTTCGAGTAGGTATATATAGCTATATTCGCTATAACAGCGGAGGATATAGATTACGACAGTAGTATAGCAGGCAGTAAGGTAGGCAGCGAGGTAGGTAGCAAGGCGAGTAGCGAGGCAGGTAGTAGGGCGGAAAACTAGATAGCTAGCGCCAATATAAGCCCCGGCCAATATAGCGCCTACTAGGACGATATAGATAAGTTAAAGGTATATATATTGGATTTTTTCATTGCGTTATTAGACTATAATATCGGCGATAACAAGTACTAGAACATATTATACAGCGGGTTAGTAGTATTAGGGATCTAGGTCGAGTATAGATAGCGTAGTACGTTAGTATATACACCTATATTATCGGCGATTGTAACGGTAGTACAGATATTTATATTATACAAAGCGAAGCGGGTGTATAGGGACGAGATCTAGCAGCGGCAGTAGGCGGCGGGCGAAAGCTAGGTAGAGGCGTAGCGGTAGGCGTAGAGCTATTTCGACCGGGTACAGGATATAGCGTAGCGGTTTATGACGATCGTAGTGTACGATGGGCGGCTGTCGCCGATGGATTCGGTGTTGCGGTTACAGGTATATAGCAAGGCGATCCGGGCGAATACGAACGTGGATAGGGTAGTAGATTGGTATAGAGACGAGTTGTTATATAGATATATATAGTTCAGTATAGCGTTGTTGCGGGCGATGATATACAGGTTGTTACACATAGCGCAGGCGTAGTTGCAGTAGGCCGTATTGTTGTTAGACGTAGACGAGGAGGGCGAGCCAGCCAGGGGGACAGCCACAGCAGCTATAGTAGCTATAGGGGCGACAGTATAGCTAGCGATCTAGTGGGACCGGTTGGTAGATAATATAGCCGAGACGAAGGCCGGGTGGAGTTTCGCCAAGGACCTATAGAACGAGAAGATGTTCAGGGGCGTGGATAGGAAGACGTAGTTAGCCGGGTAGGTGGCCGGCGAGGTATAGTTATAAGGCGAGTTTTTCGAAGCGGGCGCCAGCAGCACCAGGTAGCAGATAGAGCGTATATACGAATATACCGAGGCGATCAAGATGTTCCAGGTATAGTTATTGGTATTGATATATATAAGCGGCGGGCAGCTGGCGTATAGGACTGAGTTAGTTATAGTATAGTATCGGAACGGCGTTGATAGGGATATATATAGGTTGTTCGTCGACGACAGGGCAGTTATATTTGTCACTATATATAATAAGACAATAGGGATAAGCGTAAAGGCTAAGGTAATCTATCGGTATTTGCCGCGTAAGGTAGGCGAGTTAGTAGTATATTATATATAGTTAGCAATCCTATTTTAGCGGTTAGTGGTATAGGGGGCGAGCTAGGGCAAAGCGGATTAGAGCAGCCTATATATTTAGGAGCCCTAGGCAGATAAGGCGTAGCCGTTCCTGGGAGCAGGTAGCCAAGGCGGCGTCAAGAGGAGGAGGGCAGCAGGGCACAATACAGCGACAAAGAAGAGAGGGCTACAATCATAGCCGCAGTTGTTATCCTAGGCAGATAGAGATAGGGAAGAGCAGGAGGAGGAGGAGCCTAAGGACGAGGCGAAGAGGACAACCGATATATAGTAGCAGCCGGACCTATAGGACATGAACCATATTAGCTAGTAGATCGGCAAGGTATCGAGGTAGTATATAGGCGAGCGGTTAAGCATTATATCGTAGTAGTATAGCGTTAAGGCGATTTACTAGCGATATATCTATAACAAGCTGGTGATCGAGATAATAAACAATATAGATATAGCCGAGGGCAAGGACAAAGAGGGCTAAGATATAGCCGGGCAGCCGGTCAGGGAGGCGTTCTATATATAGAGCGGGTATAGGGCGCGGATCGGCGAGGGGATTTATAGGCGTTCGACAGCCGAGTCGTTGTTTAGTACCGAGGCGCAGCGGATTGGGTTCTAGCAGGTTAGCTACGAGTGGCATACGTTTTATATATTCGATTCCATTGTACAAGAGCGGGAAGAAGAAGGGGGCAGGAGGTAGGCGAGGCCGTCCCAATTAGCCGATGTAACGCAGTAGGCAGCAGTAGAGGAGGACCGGCGGTAGAAGAAGATATAGTAGGTCGACGTCAGGGTATAGTTACAGCGGATATTAGAGCCCAAGGCGTAGTTTTATAGGGTATAGGAGGCTATATTAAGGGCGATTATATAGCAAGAGAGCCCGATTATAGTGGTTATAGGTATAGGCAGGGGCAAGAGTATATTATTTATATTGCTAGCAGCGTATAGGGCAGCGGTAGGCAGTGGGTTGACGATCGTAGTCGTGCCGTTAGTTTCGTTACAGGGCGATATCAAAGACTAGTACAACGTATTAGGTATCGAGTATATAGAGTAGAACGGGCGACGGCTGTACAAATAGGCGTCGATCGTATTAGTAACGCCCGAGGCAGCTATATCAGAGAGTTTCAGGTATTTCGTTAACCGGTAACGGGCGATAGGCTAGTTAGACTAGATCGTAGTCGACGAGTGCTATATAGTATTGGATTCGGAGGCTAGGGGCGGATGGCGGTTATAGATATTAGGGTTATATAGGTTGGTCAAGGCAGAGGTATAGATAGTATATTTAACAGCGACGTTATAGCTAGCGGATAAGGCTGAGTTCAGGCAGTTGGTCGGGTTACTAGGGGCGGGTATAGGGGTGGGCACAGGGGCAGGTATAGTAAGGTAGTTCTAGGGTAGTACTATATAGGCGAACGTATAGTACGAGGTATAGCAATACAATAGGCGAGCAGAGGACAAAGAGGATATAGTAATAGTATTAATCGAGGAGAAGCAGGCGAAGTGCTAGGAGGCTAGGGGTAGGTAGATCGTGGTATATTACAATACAATTAGGAAGGCAGAGCAGTATATAAAGCAGTTAGGAGGGTTATATTACTACTAGAACATCGGCGGGGCAGAGGCGAAGCGGGCAGTAGTCCAACAGTTATATAAGGGTATAGGATAGGTATTTACAGCGACGAATGTATTGGGATTAGGGGTCGACGTACTAAGGATCTAGGCGGTAGTATATATCGGTATAGTACGTCGGTTACGAGATTATATACAGGAGAGCGGGCGAGCTAGGCGCGATAGGCAGGCAAGCAAGGCGATAATCGTATAGGCGGTATCGTATAACCGGCGTAGGCAGCCGATCGAGGAGACAACGGAGCAGGTAGAGGGCTAGGGGGTAGAGCGGGCGATATAGGAGTTTATAGAGACGAAGGGGTATATATAGGCGGTATTGGACTACAAGATAGATAGGTAGGCCGACCGGACGGGTTACAAGGATAGGGAGGAGGGTTGTTACTAGTACGAGGCACAGGCGAAGGCAGCGGGGAAGGGAGATAATATATAGGCGAGGAGGGTAAGGGAGGTAGCGAACAAGGAGATAACAAGGGTATAGAAGGGAGACGATATACAGGCGAGGGTAAGGGAGAGAGGGTACGAGGAAAGGGCAAGAGTAGAAGGGGTAACTAGTAGGGCTACTAGGGATAGCAAGGAGGGCGATATAGATATAGAGGCAGAGGTAGAGGCAGAGATATACCGGGGCCAGGTATAGCAGCGGATATATAGCTAGGCAGAGAGGAGGCGGCAGGCGGAGGAGAGTATCGAGGTAGAGCAGTTCCAGGCGGTATTAGGCGTATAATCAGTCGGTTATACATAGTGCCGGGCGACCGGGGAGGCCGAGGAGGTATACCGCAGGTATACGTTAGATAGATACCAAGAGGTAAACACAGGCGAGGTATAGGGGATGGTAGAGCAGGCTAGACGAGTGGTCCGTTAGGAGCTGTATTCGTATTGTTTCGATTGTAGGATACTATAGGAGATATACCGGCGATACGAGCCCAATAGGCCAGCGGGCGGGTTCCAGCGGGTAGAAGGGCGGACGTATTAGTACTAGGGGGTATTGATATAGACAATGGTATCGATATAGGGAGCCGGGGGGGGTTTGGGGTCAAAGCGGTTATACGAGTAGATATAGGCGTAGGGGGTAGGCGTCGACGAGGACGACGTAGATAGGTAGATCCAGTAGATAGGGCGCAAGGTACAGTAGGGAGGTATAGAGAGCAACGAGATATACCGGGTTGTAATACAGTTGTAGCGATAGTAGTAGGAGGGAGGGGAGGAGGAGGAGGGCAGCGAAGACGAGTAGAAGGGGAAAAGGGGTGAAAAAGGGGCGACAAGGAAGTAGAGCAGATATAGGATAGATTAGATTAGCAAGAATTAATAGGATAGTTTTATTGTTTTAGTAAGATAGAAGTAGAAAGGAGAGAGCGAGTATAGGCGAATAGTAGGTAAATAGGGGGGTAGGGGAGTAAGTAGGAGGCAAGTTAAAGGAGGAAGTAGAGAAAGAATAGATTCGATCAAATAAGAAGAAATAAGATAGTTATATTTTGTTTAGCAAGATAGAGGTAAAGTTATATTTAGAAATAGTATATTAGATTATAGAATCATAGTTAAGTAAAGGGCAAGTATAGATAAATAGGGAAGTAATATATAGTAGTAATGAATTTAACATTCGAGTTATTTTAAGATTATAAAGGTTAGGGTTATTTTATAATTATAAGGTTAGGGTTAGGAAATTCAATAAGGGTTAGGGTTAGAGACGAACAGTGAATTTAACATTTGAATTATTTTAAGGTTATAAAGGTTAGGGTTATTTTACAATTACAAGGTTAGGGTTAGGAAATTCAATAAGGGTTAGGGTTAGAGACGAAAAGTAAGGTTAGGGTTAGAAAGGAAAAAAGGGTTAGGGTAAGAAATAGAATATAAGATTAGGGTTAGTAAAGGAAAGTGAGGTTAGGGTTAGAAAGGGTAAGAAGAGTTTAGAGTTAATATAATAATTATTAAAAAGAGAGTATATATATAATTAAAAGAATTATATTAGATTAATGCAAATAGATTATAATTAAAAGTAAAGTATTATAAATATAGATTAAAGGAGAATAGATAATATATATATAGAATAGTAGAGTGGTTAGGGTTAGGGTTATATTAGGTTATAGTACATTTATAGCAATTGTAGTAAGGGAAGAACAATAGTAAGTATAAACGATGAGTTATATTTAAGAGAATAACGAATAGATATATAGATCGGGAAACGTT
>MU854776.1:0-11933 GCA_033296685.1 Parachaetomium inaequale | reverse complement strand
CAAGAACCTAGCCGGCATTAGAGATACGCTTATAGAGGAACCTCTATAGGGCCCTTGACGGGTAGGGGAACAAAGAGAAATGGCTTGTAAGGAAGGTTATTAGATGGCTACTAGACTCTAGGAGGCTCTTAGAGTATAGGCTAGATTGCTAGCCTGGTTAGTTATCTAACCACCCTCCTTTTTACCGTAGTAGATAGATTCAGAGATTTAGATTGTATAGGGTAGACAGAGGTTTTTAGTCTAGCCTTATAGGTATAGTTTTCCTTTGTAATTAAGTCAAACCCCCTGCTTGTCGGCCCCCCCTATATTTCGGCGCCCTATTTTCAAGATGCTAATATCTACTACAACTATATTAAATTGACTATTTCCGACCTTTCGCTATAACTATAATACAATCGCCGGTATCGCTAGATTCCTTATCTTCAGATATATCCTCTATATCAACCTCCAATGCCCTAGCTACAATTTGGGCTCTGTAGATAGCCCTGATATCTGTAAAGGTTGTATTTAGATTGGTATCAGCCCTCTTCCTTTTCCTGGGCTTAATAGCCTCCAACTATGCTTGTAGAGCCTTGTTTTCGGCGCGTAGGATAGCGATATCGCCATCTATATTATCGAAGGCTTTATTAACCTTCTAAAAGAGCTGTCATTGGGTCCTGGAGGGCTCTGTTTAGTCGGTAAAATCGGCCAACTGTTGACGGAGGTCAATACTCTTCTTTGGTATAGTCTATATCGTCGGTTTAGCGAAGAAAATAGGTCTAGGGGTAACTGGAGGATATAAGGTATCTAGATGACTTGCTTTTTAGGGGGTAGGAATTGAAACGTAGGTGTTTTCGACTAACAACTAGCTCATTAGCGGTTTGGCTATACTTACCGGCTATAACCCTGATGCCTTCCACCCCGATAAGATATTCCTAGCCGTCAAGGCTGTCAATCGAGCCCTACAGTAATACTCTAGGAAATTCCGCTTGCCTACGATAGTTGTATTGCTCTATAAGGCTAGGGTGGTCAAGGATTTGCAGTAGGCCGTTTTCAGGGGCGAGAAGATAGATAAATCCAATGGCTAGAAGATATAGGAGTAGTATAGTAGAAGGTAAATGATATAAATATTATACTTGAAGTATAGCTATATAAAGTCATTACTAGTATAACTACTATAGCCGTTAAGTATCAACAAACGGAAGTCAGAGGGGTTATCTAGCTAGGTCTAGGGGATGAAGATCTGTTCTAACTATTCTATACCTATAGCGTTATTAGTCTAGCCGTTTTCTATTGCAATGAACTCCTAGCTATCGAAAGGCTTTAGTTACAACGGAAACTATTACTATTGAACGCTCTTGCCCTTGAAAATGACTAGTAGATAGATATGCTTGCCTGTAGCCGAGATACACTCGATGAAAGATGTCTAGGTGTATGTACTAGGGGCTTTCTATAAGATTGACCGCTTTTCCCAGCTCCTAACCACCTGGCCGTTGATCCCTATACCTTCTATAATGCCGGCCTCGTCTATATTCCACCGGTTGGCCGGCTTGATCGCCTTGATGTTAGGGGGGGCCAGGTAAGGAAACTATCTACGAATAACCTCAGTCGTAGCGCCATTGACACAAGTATGTTCTATTGCCCGGGCCCTCTAGGTCTTCAAGACTGGGTTCCTATTCAGGAACCGGGTCAACCAGCGTTTTCCAAGTGTTGTTGGGTCGCCCCGCGAGGTGAGCATCCGTTGCGCAAGCTCCTTGATTTGCGAGTGGGCTGGAGGCAAGCCGATGTCGACTTGGTTGAGGACCCATTTCGTCAAACGGTCCTCCTGGGTCCTAGAAAGCCTTTGCAAGCTTTCAAAGGCGGCTGTACGTGGTTGACAACCATCTCGACGGCTCTGTAAGGTAGACCGTGGTATGGCCCATTCCTTTGCGACTGTGGCAAGCTTCCGGCCTTGTTGAAGCTGTGTGAGTGCCTGGAAAAGCTGTTCTTCAGTATATTTAGTCATTTTGGCGACAGAAGGTATCATATACCGAACGGGAGATCCAGGCGATGCAAATTGATGAAGTTGTGGTCGTTGGAAGTGGTTGGGTTGGTCGGGTCCCAATGCATATAAGGGGCGCCGAAATGTGGGGGGGGCCGACAAGCAGGGGGTTTGACTTAGTTGTAGAAGGTCCGGCAAGCCCTCGGGCAGAGTTCGTGCTCGGCGGTAGGTTGTGGACGCGTCTCGGTACAGGGGATGGTCCATGACGGTGACAGTGGGGAGGTCAGGTGAGGTTTACTAGCTAGCATCGGCGAGACGAGGAAGGAAGAGAACTCCTCGAGGGGGAAAATGGCTATAAAAAGGCTTTGATCACCCGCTCATGCTTTGTTCATGACCACAGTTCTCCCACACAGCTCCCAAATCCCAAGGAACCAAGACAGCGAACACCGCGAGCCCCTTGTAAGTTGCTTTTGCCGCTACCAAGTCACGCCAGCTAATCTGAGGCAGAGTAACCGTTCAAGATGCTTCTTCCCACGACGTCCGTCCCCGCCCTGGGCCTCCTTGTTGCCCGTACTGTGGCCCTCCCGGGCGCCGCCGCTTCCGCTCCCGTCGTCGATGCCCGCGATGCCTATCTCCCCAAGCTTGTCTACGCCGAGGCGACGGCGGCCTCTGGACCATCTACGACGACGAGTCCAAATCTCTCGTCAACGCAACCGCCCCCGAGGCAGCCAGCATCCAGCGCCGCTGTGGCGGCAACAACATCCACTGCGATTACGTCGGCTTCCGCGCCCGCGCCGACCTCTGCGGTCACCTGATGGACATCCTGGGCGCCCCTGAGAACCGCGACCTCAGCATGACGCCGTAGACGGACCAGTGCTTCACGGCGACCAACATCGCCGACAACAACAGGTGCTGCATCAGCTGGTCGGCCCGCGTTACTGGTCTCAAGGTCAACATGCTCTTCGGCGCGGCTGGACCTATGCTTGGCCAGTGCGCTCGGGACAACCTTGTCTCGGCCAGGGCGACGGATGTCGACTTGAACGGCTCGTGCGTTGCCCAGTGCATGTCGAACCGCCCGGAGGGATGTGCCCTGTAAGCCTCCATGGGTGGCTTGGGATGTGGCCTCTTACCACGGGTTTGGGCAAGTCGAGGAAGATGATGGGTGTGTTTTAGGAGCTTGAGCGGACTCGGAGGATTATGTGGACCTGTAGCTAGTGCGGAAGGCTCTAAGCTAAAAGGGACTTTTAGAAACAGTTATTCCTGGAAGGGAGACCGCCAATTTTGCCCCGTCGATGTTGAACCCTCATGCGTGCACGTGTGATCAACTGAAGCCTGCAGTTCCTTCAGTCAACCTCCTTATCCGCGGACATGCCAGGCAGCTCAACCACTATCAGCCTGTCATTCCTCCATGAGGCTATGCATTATGCAAGGTCCGACTGGGGTTGGTCGAATGATTCCGGCGAGAGCACAGTGCAACTTGATGTTGCACCCAACCAGAAAGCAACACGTTCACCGAGTTGGGGGCCAGGCAGACATTTGCTTCCAGGCCCCGGGTATCTTGTGGTTTCAATGTCTTCCAGGTGGCCCCAGTGCCGTTCAGAGTTGTCAAGCACTGGACAGCTCTATACCCGAACGCTTTCTCGGTTGTGATCAGTTGTGGTCACGGGCATTGAACACCAACTGCTGGACTGTGATAATGCCCAATTGTCGGCAATCCGAATGAAATGCGTCTTGCGCCCGATACACTGCTCCCGTGTTGAAAGATCCTTGCGGCCCGTTGATGGTTAATCCGTAATATCCGTTATGCAGTTGGCACCAACAGAAGCGTCAATGTCGGTCAGCGTCACAGTACTATTAAAGATTTGATGCATGAGCATCGGATAGATCTAGGTTTGGCCCCCAACCGCCCAAGTGCAGTCGGACGCGTCCAGGGGCACGCCGCAGAACACCTGCACTTTGGTATATATAGTATTGATTCTCCCGACTGTTGCCTCCTAGCCGCCGCTCTTCAAACCTCCAGTCCAATTCGAAGCCATCAGTCAAGTTGAAATGGTCAAAACTGCTATTCCCCTGGCTGCCCTGGCCATGGCTGCCTCGGTGGCTGCCCTCCCGCCGCAACCTCTTCAACCACCTTCTCCTTTGCGCAGTGGGTTGAGGACATCATCGCGCACCCCGACATGGCTCTCACAGTCGACGAGGCCGTCGAAGCGGCACACGCCGCCGACATAATCGGCTCCGCGGGTGGTCTTCAGAAGAGGGTGAATTGCGACCACGCCGTTGGAGTTTGGACGCGCGCACCTGTACGTGGTCTCCTTCGCCCTGATACACGTACCCCCCCTTTTGTATAACGGACCTGATGATAATGTGTTGATGTTATCTATATCAAGGGGCGGGATGCTGCGGCCTGTGTTGACTACGTTGCCCGCGTGGGCGCCCTCGGCTACAACTGCGGCATTCCACCGGACGGTATGTCTCAAACCCGAATGGATTACTAGTTGGGCCCTGCTATAGACGGATGACTAACATTGTTGAACAGACTACAACGCTCCGATATGCTGCATCGGTGGCGCACAGATTGTCGCGCTCCAATCCATAAATGATGCGAACTGGGTAAACTGGTGAGTTATTGATGTTATGGTCGACTATAGTCTTTGTCTCGTTCGGTATGTATACTAATGAACGTGACTCCTTAGCAACGACGTCGTTCGCACTGCGGGGCTGATCTTTGACAACTGCTGGCGAGCCGACGATAGGGTTATGGGCATTGAGACGTGCATCAACAGCCCCCTGATGGAGATCGGTGTTCTCGGCGTTTGAGGCTAGAACCTAGCTTTTGTCAGGTTTGCATACCTTAGTTCCCAACCCGTTCATCAAGACCAAACGAAGAGGGACCTAGAAACAAGTCAGGGTATATGGCTATGATCAAATAGACCATCCCATAAAGCCTACTTTTCATAGATATCTACTTGGATCCATGATCACAGGCTGTCAAAGAGCGAGGATGGTTTTGACTGCCTGGTGGAATCCTGCCATCCAGTTCGCAAAAGCCGGTGATCTACGGATTTGCAACTGCCTTAATCAATTTGCTTTCTCTTGGTCTTGCACCCTCATACCTCGGCGTGATCAGAACTCTCGCCCGCCTTGATCTTCACCACGAAATCCCAAATTGTATCAACAACCCCCTCAGTCCAGCTGAGGTGAGGGGAGTGGCCGGCAGGGCAGTGGTACATTGCAAAGCCGCCCGTCTGCGACCCCTGAAGAGCGGCCATCCCTTCCTGATAATCCTTCGGCAACATCATGTCACCCTCCAACACCAGGTAAGCACACGGCAGCGCCGAGTAGGCGTCGTTGGTAAGCTTCGTAGTGAGGACGGGAGAAGCAGTGAGAGTCGCCGCCCACTTTCCAGCGGCAGCGGCATTGAGGTCGTTGAAGAGGAACTTCTCGGCGTTGACCATCGTACCGAGTCCGGCGGCGCCATATTTCTGTTGCTAGTCAGTGACCTGTCCATTACTCAACAAGTTTCCATACACACATGGAAAGTCATATACGGCGGCGTCACGAAGTTGCCATCCTTCGGTTGGAAGAAGCCGTGGACCGATTCGCCAACGGGGATCACCAAGCCACCGAGGTAAAGGATGCCGATGATACCTCCATCAAGCCCCTTTGCTTTTCGAGCATTAACCTGCAGGTCGTGTTGGGCAGCCTGCGTGGCAACCCAGCCGCCAGAAGAGTGGCCGACGAGGAGGACCTCCTTGCCGCTTTCCACCAACGGTTTTAAAACATCAAGGACTGCCTCGGTGTCCTCTTCGCCCTGTGGATAACCCCCTGACGGCGGAGCTCGGTCAAAGTCGGGGTTGTCAACATCGCCCACATTCAGCTTAGAGAGGTCGGCAGTTGGGAGCTGGGGGCAGCAGGCCGCTATTCCTCGAGACTGCAATGCTGCGAGCAGCGGCCCGTACGGGGCGGGCGTGTGATAGGAGCCGTGGCAGAGAACGACGGCTGGCCTTGAAGACGTCGCCATGGTGGTGAGGGACCTGGGAGTCGGGAGGCTCGGAGCAAGTGCAACAAAAGAATTGGGAGTTCGGTGGGATCAAGCGGGGTAGAGAAGAGGAGCAAACGAAGTGGCCCAGGCAGCGATGATCCGATAAATCCGGGCAACCAACTGCAGGTTCTCAGGAGGTATGTTGGAACAAGTTTGTGAACTCGCTAAGCACAATTCTTGGGGCCCAAGGTACAAGACACACCCTGTTCATTTATCACACACCCCTCCAGGGCAAGTATCCGATACAGTTATAATGCCGTGACATACCTGTGTATCATCCCGTCGTCTCAAGGCCTCAATTCAAGAGTGTCGGATCGCCGCATTCGCATCCCTCATGCCTCGGGGGAAAATCCTTGTCCAAATGAACTCGTCCATGGGGCAGTAGCCAAGGCCGCCAACCATATGCTGGTGCCATTCTTGAACCCTGCTCCAGGCGCAGACGAGGGCGAACAGGTGATGGCGATTGGTCGGCTCCGCAGAGTCGAACAACGCAACAACGACGAGTTTCAGTTTCCCCGCTTCAGCGGGCTCACGAACCTCAATCCAGGCGGGGCTTTGGATGGTGATGTTGGCCCTCCTCAAAACGTCTGGCGAAACAAACGGGGTCCACTCATCGCGGACCGGAACGGCGAAATAAACGCCGTCTTGACGCGGAAGGTGGGGGAAGAGCGCGTCCCAAATGAACTTCGACCATGCCGGGCGGTCGGGGGGGTAGTCCTTGGTCAAGAGCAGCTCGAATCTCTGGCTCAGAGCCATGTCTTCGGCCTCTTCGTCGCTGCTCGCGGCAGGGGTGTTCTCGGTGCTCGTCGGGGGAGCAAGACGTGTGCGCTTCATGTCCCGGTCGATCGATGCGACGGCGGATTCCTCGGCGCCTGGTCCAGACTTGCGCTTCTGCCCGGCGCTTGTCGGCACGGCCGGCCCTTGGCCAGTCCCTGCAAGCACGGTGTTAGCAGAGAGTTTGTCTAGTACTTGACTGCCAAGTTCTTTCCAAGTGGGGTGCCGTTACGCAGGGGATTCGACTTGCCTGAGGGGCCGGGGACGTTGGTCTCCTGTCGGCGCTCTTCAGACTGCGGTCTGCTGGTTTTCACAGACTGGGCACTCTCACTCGCCAGTCGCGCTTCCTGGTACGCGAGGAACTTGGCGCTCCGTGGCCCGCCGTGCAGTCTGGGCTGTTCGTTCTCAAACGGAAACGGCCTCCCGATGCGGAACTCAAACCGGCACCACAGCTGACGATCGATGAACCACTCGACCAGGTCAGCGTTGACGCCGGGGGCCGTGTCGGTGTACCCTTTGTCGAAGAGATATCGCAGCGCGATCTTCTCAGCCACCGAAAATGCGTCGGCGCGGGCCTGCTCATCTCTCATCTCCGGGATCACGGAACTGATCGCCTCGCCCACGGCGACACGGCGCCGCGAGATCGCCGCTCGAGTCGCCTCGAGATCGTACACGGGCTTGGTCTGCTCGGATACCATCTTGAGTCCTTGAAGATGTCTTCTGGTGGTCAAGAAGAAGGGTGCGGTTGAAGATGAAAATTGGAAAACGGGATGGTTGAGTTGTGGGTGGGTGCGAAATTTCAGCTCAATCTTCTTTTCTGGTTGAGAACAGTCGACTGCAAGGTCCGAGTCTGTCTCAGGCTGGTTCAAGTTTGCCGGAGGTGTGCGAGCAGTTTGCAGCGCAGAGAGCCCTGATGGGATGAATCGAAAGCCCAAGCTTCAAGCTTAGCTTCCATTTTCCTTTCAACTTTCTTGATTCGAGACACAACCACATTCGCAAAGCACATCCCATCCGCACGCCTCATTCCGTCATCACGTACCGATTCGCTGTGTCACTCGACTAGACACCACGTTCTTCCAAGATGGCGACCAACATGAACTTCGAGAATACCAAGGAGCTGCTGACCAAGTGTCGCGCAAACGTCGATGTTGCCATGGCGCTTTTCGAGCAAGGGCTCGAACCGTCAGATCTGGGCAACCTTGGGGTGCCGGTTCCGGCAGTTTTGGCTGCGTTGGCCAGCGACAAGGCTGCCGCCGAGGCCGACCTCGCGGCCCGCGTCAAGAAGTTTGAGGAACGAGTCCAGGCCTTCGAAGAGGAGAAGCGGGTTTTTCAGCAACAGCACGACGTGGGGAAAATCTCCCTCACCCTCTGGGCGCTCAACGAAAAAATGGACAAGGTCATCCGGTCGTCCGAGAACACGACCGCGATGCTCGGTCAAGATGGTCCCGTTGTACAGGCACTCAAGGCCCAGCAGCAGGTTAGCGGCACCGCAAAGGCCACCTCCAGCACCGCCGAAGTCTCCTGCCAAACATTGGCGAAGCAAGTTAAGGATGGCGAGACGACGTTGGCCAAAGTGGTCCACGAGGCCTCAGAGAACGCAGGCAGGTCGTTCAACGCTGTCGCCGACAGACTCCAGCATGTCGCCAATGAGATCACCCAAGGGGTTGCGGACATGAGAAGCGCCACAGCGATCACCTCCGAGACAGAGAGCAGCAAAGACGCGATGCTCGACTCAATCAAGGAGATTTGCGATGTCATGATGTAGCAGCTGTCGGAGGTGACGGCCGATATCTGCGGTCGATCCGGTGCCTTTCAACGCCCGGCGTCCGTTATTGCTGACAGCGAGTGCAGCTCGGACGAGTCCAGCCGCGAAGGTGCCCGCAAACGGCCGCGCCTCACCCAGGACGCGAGCTCAATCAAGAGCAGGCGGTTCAACGACAGAAGGAAGCGGGTGATCGCGGGACTGCGGCGCTGTATCGTGCATGACGGAGACGTGCCTACCATCAACATTTTGCGTCTGCTTCTGGAAGCTGTCGGCAACGGGAAGCATATGGACCATTTCGAGGCCTTCCAGGAGTCCAGAATACAGGATGTGTGGTATTGCGTTCACGGCATGCTGTGTTATGACCATGATGACCCAGAGATCGAGGAGGGGGGTTGCTTGTGCAGGGGCTATCCCGCCGGGGCTCGTTGTATAGAGGTGGGGAAGGTGGAAGGAGTTGCATACGGGCGGGTTGAGTTTCGTTATGGGCCGGCTATACCGCCAAAACAACCAGCAACATGAGTTACACATACGTTCTGGTGGCTAGCGGAGAAATTCACACTGGCTTGGCGGGATTTTGTTCGTATAGTCGAGTGGTACTGAAAATTGGTGACCTGATTTGGCTGCAATATTAACGTAAGGAGCAAAATCGCAATCTCGTGCAGTTCAGGCTCGAGTCTTTGCTTCGGCCAAACATCAAGATGTTTCGTGTCGGACAAGTCTGGGCGGAGGTGTAAGTGGTGACCCACCTTCCCGATTAGGACACTGCCGTTGGTGATATTGAGGACAGCTTCGGGTTGATGCCGCGGTGACCAGGTTAACGTCGGCGAGCATATGTGAATACATGGGTAAGTCATTCCCTCGCCTGTGTTTAGATACAACACCACGCTCAGCGTCTGCCTGCAAGCTTCCCAGTCAACCTCCCCCCTCCCAAATCAATCCCCAAACCCCCAATCCCCCAAACCCTTCCCGCCTCCCCTCCAATAATGCCCCTTCTACACCTAACCTTACCAGGGCCCAAACATCTTCTGATTCAGCCTCACCCACCACCTGATCTGGGGCTTTTGGCGAAAATCAATCGGCATGGTAAGCGTGGCGCTACCGTCCGGAGGAGACACTTCAACCCGCGTAGGGTTGGACCCGGTACGCCAAGTAGTGGCACCCCTGATCGTCTCCTTCATGTTGTCGACAATCAGAGGCGCCCCTCCAGGGCACGCAAGCATGCCGAGGTCACCGGAGATGACGCCTTTCTCCTTGATGAACTCGACGACGGAGCCAGCGTCTATCGCCAAGGCAAGCTCGCGCGGCTGGCCCTGCACCGCCTGTCTTACCCGGACCACATCCGTCCCGGGCCACTGGGCATCGAGGATGTTGGCGACTTGCCAAATCGCCAGCAACACTGACCAAGTCAGAACACAGCCCGCGTCTTTGTCAACTAGGTCGTCGACGAGTGCCCCGAGTACATAAAGCACAAGCTCAGCCTGCACCTTCACTGCCACGCGCAAGTGAGACGCGAGGAGCCCGAGGAAATGGACCCCGAGAGGCGTGGCCGTTTTCCCGGCTTTGGCAGCCGCAAAGAGAGAAAGCAAGAGCGGGAGCGGGCGGCGGAAGGCGACGAGGTCGCCTTCGTCGCAGGATCCCTCGTCGCCGTCACTTGCGAACCACGGCACCTGAACCTTCCACCTCACCCCTGTGTAGGGTTGACTCGTCAAGGCACCCATTGGGACGGATGTGCGCAGCGTATCGAGGAACACCGTGTAAGCCTCTGAAGGCAGCGAAATCTGGGTGATACAGTAGCAGAGGCGGCGGATCGAGTCATTACTCGTTTTTTGCAAACCCTCCAGGCCACGGCGTAAGCTTGCGCTCACGGTGTGCGCGGTGCTTATCTCTGTCCGCAGAGAGTCTCGGTCCTCTGCGTGGACGGCGTGCTGGGCACGGGCTTGTTGGAGATCTTCTTGGGTTATCGCCAACGCCTTCTCAAGCTCGGTGATCCGGCTAGCGGCCCGACCTTCGGCTTCTCGGGCCTCTTTCTCGAAGTCCTGAAATTTGGCAATCCAGAACTCGGCCTTCTTCTTCACTGCATCCATATTGGCCTGGAGACTTACCAGGTGTATCTCAGAAGCCGCCAGGTTGTCATTGGACTCTGCCAGCTTTCCCTTGAGCTCTGCGCCACTTTGCTGGCTGTCGAGCAGCTTGACGTTGGTATCCGACAACTTCCGCTGGAGGTCGGTACGCTCCTGCTGGCTGTCCCGCAGCTTCCTCTCTGCGTCAGTCAGCTTCCTCGCGGTGTCTCGCAGCTCACGATTGAGGTCGCTAGATGCTTTCGCATGCTGATCTTGTACGGCCGTGAGCCGCGCTGCTGCGGCATCCAACTTATCCTTGGCTGTGCCGAGCTCACGGCCATGGGCGTTCTGCGCCAGCACGAGCTTCCTATCGGCGGTGGCCAATTCCTCGCGGACGGCGGCGAGTTCCTCGGCCTGTACGGACTGCGCCTGAGCGAGTTCTTTCTTGACCAGCGTCAACTTGGCCCGCAGGGCACTGATGGCCCCGGAATGCGCAGTTTCGGCCTGTGCAAGTTGCTCCCGGGCAGCAGTCAGTGCCTCGTTGGCCGTCGTCTTGGCCAGTCTCTCTTGGTCTGCTGAAATCTCCAAAGCAGCTACGCGCCCGATTGCGTCGAAGCGGAGAGAGCTCAGATACTTGATGTCCTCTTCGTGTCGAGCTCCATCGGCTTGTAACTGGGCTTTGAGCCGGAGATTCTCGCTCTCTAGCTCCTCGAGGCTTCGAGCCATGGCGGGCGCTTTGTCCATTTTGATTGTCGCGCGTCTGCACCGGTTGGGCGACTGCGCTGCGTAAGAAACGAAGTTGCTGGGACTCTGTCCGCTTGACCGTTTCTGGGCGTGTGCGATGGTACCGCGTGTGGGGGGCAGTCTCTCGGTCAGCAGGACAATGCTAGCGGATTTGAAGTTTCGTTGATCGTTAAAGGCTCCCAAGGTTGCTGGTAATTTCCGAAGAAGACTTGACCATGAAATTTCAGGCATCGAGAAAAAATTTTTGACTGCAGCCTAGTCCAAACTCTGGGGAAAGGTGCAAGCATCGTCTGCATGGATTGCCAATTTGGGTGGGGCTTTAGAGCTGCCCCGCAAAGATTTATAGTTATTTATAATAAAAATATAATTTTAGTTAAATTAAATTCATATCATGCTTATATTTACGAGTATAACGATATTTTTAAATTAAATTATATTTATATTCAAAAATAAAATACTATTGATGATTGAGAGGATTCAGGCATTACGATCCCCTTAGGGTTAGGAAAGATCGTCATGGTGTACCTACACAGTAACGTACATGATAAGCGAGCGGGACATATAAGCGAGCGGGACACTAAGATCTTG
>MU854775.1:0-11951 GCA_033296685.1 Parachaetomium inaequale | reverse complement strand
CTTTCTATACTTTATCTACAATTATTATATTCTTTTTGACTTTATTTTTAATTCTCATCTCTTATTCTCTTATTACTCTCTAAACCCTTACTTATATTTTTAATCCCTAACCCTTACCCTACCTTTTCTATTTGACCCTCACCCTACTTCTATTCTTTAATACTTCTACTCTCTAACCCTAACCTTACGTCTACTCTCTAACTCTAACCCTACTTCTACTCTCTAACCCTTACCTTATATCTATTCTCTAACCCTAACCTTACGTCTACTCTCTAACCATAACCCTACTTCTACTCTATAACCCTTACCTTATATCTACTCTCTAACCCTAACCCTACTTCTACTATCCAACTCTAACCTTACTTCTACTCTCTAACCCTAACCCTTCTCTTGCTCTCTAACCTTTACTCTCTAACTTTTACTCTATTTTTGCTCTCTAACCCTTACCTTGCTCTTACTCTCTATCTTTTATTCTACTTATATATTCTAATGTTAACCTTTATTTAATGTTTACTATTAAACTCTTTCTTACCTTTCTTTACTTTAAAACCTTGCTTCTTATACTATATACTTCTTTATATTACTATTGTCACTACTGTTCTATTATATATATATATATATATATTCTAATCTATATATTTCTTATTATATTCTTTACTCTTTATTATTCTAACTTATATTTTTCTTTTTCTAATTTATAACTTTCTACTTTATATTCTTCTATTTCCTACTATTACTACGCTCCTCTCTCTATATACTTCTTTCTCCTTCTATTATCTATACTATTGCTCTTTTTTTTCTTTCTATTCTTACTCTTATTATATATTCTTTTTAACATTTACCTCTTCTATAACTATATTATTTATTATTATCACTATTAATTTCTCTTTTTTCATTCTTCTTTTTTTATAACTCTACTACTCTCTTTTCTATTGCTCTACGATTATATACTTAACCTTTCTCTCTTGTTCACTACTCTTATCTTCTATTACTCTATTCCTATTTATAACCTTCTTTCCCTAATCTTCTTCGCTACTCTATCTTCTATCGCTCTACTCCTATATACCTACCTATACCTTTTAACCTTTCCTTATCTTCTTCGCTATTTTATTTTCTATTGCTCTGCTCTTACTAACCTATAACGTATACTTCTTCCTAATCCTTTTAATCTTTTTCGCTACTCCGTTTTCTATCGCTCCGCTCCCAACTACCCGCCTCTTCTACCAATCTTGTTCGCTGCTCCGTTTTCCGCCGCTCCGCTCCCAACGATAACCTCTTCTTACCCCTTTCGATACATCTGATCCAACCGAACTACCGCCCGGCACATCTCGTTGCTCTCTATCCCTCCCCATCGTACCTTGCGTCCCATCCACCGGAACCACCCGTCTATATCGTCCTCGTCCACTTGCCCTCCCTACCCCCATATCCATTCGTACAATCCCCTCGACCCTTCTTGCCCCGCTGCCCCCTATATCGATACCACCGTCTGTATTAATACCCCCTTATATTGACAACCCCGTCCTGCTACCCGCCGGAACCCTCCGGACGCCCCCCTCGTCTCGTACTATACATATATCTCCTATAGCAACCCACAATCGAAACAACACGAATACCGCTCCCAACGGACCCCCTATCCAACCCGCTCTACTATCTCCCTAACCGACCCTATATCCACGTCCCCGTAACTATTCAATCTATACCCGCTATATACCTCCTCCGCCTCGCTATTTGCCCAGCACTACGCGCAACCGACCGACCACTCGCCTATTATCTCCCTAAACCGCTCGACCTCTACGCTCTCCTCCGCCTGCCGCCTCCTTTCTTCCCAACCTCGAATCTGCCGCTACGCCCGGCCGCGGTATATCTCGACCTGGACGTCTACCTCGCCGTCCTTACCGTCTCTACTCTCTACTATATCGTTTTCTTCCTTTATACGGCTTCCCCTCCCTCCCTTTCCCTCTTCTACTTCTATATCCTCGCCCCCCTCCTCCTCTAATCCTTCTAACCTCCTTACCTCCTCCTCGTTCCTCCTCGCTACCTACTCCCGCCCCTTGTACCAGTAATACACCTCCTCGCCCTCCTCGTACCCTACCCGGTCTTGCCGCCTATCTATCTCGCTGTCCAATACCGCCCGTATATACCCCTTGGTCTCTATAAACGCCTATATCGCCCGCTCTACCCTACAGCCCTCCGCCTGCTCCGCCGTCTCCTCCACCAGCCTCCTATACCTACCGTACTGCTCTGCCTATATAATAATTGCCTCGTTCGCCTGCCTATCGCGCCCGGCCCGCCCGCTCTCCTGCGCGTAATCCTGTAACCGTCGTACGATACCGATGTAGATAACCACTCGGATCCACGGCGTATCTACCCCTAACCCCAACGCGTTCGTTACTATAAACACCTGCTACTCGCCTTCGTGTAACTACTATACGATTACCCGCTTCGCCTCTACGTTACCTACCGCCCGGTGGTAATATAACCCCTCTAACCGCTTTGTATATTGCTCTATCTTCTATACCGTATTGCAATATACTACGATCTTACCTCCCTCTTCCCTATATTACGCCCTCTTCTCCTCTACTACCCTTGCCACGATATCCTCCTCCTTCTCCTCCCTCCTGTCGTACCGCTATACCTAGTACCGTACATTCCCCTACGTCGTCGCGCTCTAGAACTACCTCGCGCCCTTACCTTGAACCCCCTCTACCGGTAACCCGACCAACCGCCCGAATTCGGCCTCGTCTACCGGCTATAATATCGCTATCAAATATACTATCTACGCCTCGGCCTTGACCAACCTACATAACCCTAACACCCGCGACCGCCACCCGCCCCCGGCCCTGGAATCCAATACTACGTAGCACTTGTCTACTACGATCCGGTCTAACCGGCCTATCGCCCGCTACCGGTTAACGAAATACCCGAAACTCTCCCCTACCACCGCCTCGGGCGTCACTAACACTACCGACACCTACTTGTACAGCCGCCTACCGCTCCACTCTACGTACTCGATCCCCAACTGGTTATACCGGTCCTTAATATCGCTATATAACGATACTAACGGTACTACTACTACCGTCAACCCTCCTGCCACCGCCCTATACGCCGCTGGTAATATAAACAATATACTCTTGCCGCCCCCTATGCCCATTACCACCACTACCGGGCTCTCCTGCCGTATAATCGCCCCTAATGCTTCCTCCTATATACCCTGGAACCGCGCCTCTAGCCCCAACATCTTCTGTAACTATACCCCGATATCCACCTGCCGTATCCTCTTCCACCGCCGGTCCTCCTCCTCCGTCGCCTACCGCGTAACACCCGCTAACCCTAATACCTTCGTGCCACGGCCGCCGCCGCCGCCGCCGCCGCCACCACCCTCCTGTAACACCGAATCGAACATATAAAACCCGTGCCACTCGCGGCTGACCCGCTGGAACCCGATCCGCCGTGCCTCTATGCTAAACAACGACTCGTCTATCAACCGCCTATAAATGCCTTCGCCGATCTACGCCCTATGCCCGCTTTACCTATAGAACACGTCCCCGACCGCCTGCCCGGCCCTATCCCGGTCGTCGTCCTTGCCCTCTACTATATCTACGTTATCGACTATCTCTATAACCGCCTTGCTACGGATATACCGCCGGTATATCGCCTTAACGCTATACTACTATAATATAATGCCTAACCGCTTGCCTATATACTATACCGACACCTTACCGATCTACTAGCTAATACGGTTGGTGTCCTATATATCCGGCTACCACCACTCCGTCTACTCTACTTCCTCGCCTCCGGGCCTTTCCTCTTCTTCCTCTATTTCCCCCCGTCCCCCTTCCTCTACCCCTTCCCCTTTACCTTCCCCGGCCCTACCTACCCTACCCGTACCACCTACTCTAGATACTGACCGCGATGTTGGCCCTATCTACCTCTTATTCGCCGTCTAGCCGACCACCGCCACTATCCTCTTCCTCTTCCTTTTCTTATCGCCCCTACCCCCCCTACCGTTCTCTCTACTACTGGGTTTCCCCTCTATCCCTAGGAACGGCTATACCTCATCCGCCCGCGGCTCCTAAATATATAGGCTGCCCTAATCCGCCTTGCCCTGGCTCGCCCCCTATACTACTAACTGCTAAAACGGGATTGCCAACTATATATAATATACCGCTAACTCGCCTACCTCGTACGGTAAATACCGGTAGATCACCTTAGCCTTTGCGCTCATCCCTATTGTCTTGTTGTATATAGTAACGAACACCACCGCCCTGTTATCGATAAACAACCTATATACGTCCCTATCGATACCGTTCTGATACTATACTATAACCAACTTAGTCCCATACGCCGGCTGCCCGCCACTTATATATATTAATACCAATAACTACGCCCGGAACACCTTAGTCGCCTCGGCATATTCGTATACGTGCTCCATCCGCCACCTAGTGCCGGTACCTACCTCGAAAAACTAGCCTTGCAACCGTGCCTCGCCGGCCACCCGCCCGGCCAACTACGTCTTCCCGTCCACGCCCCCGAACGCCTCCCTGTTCCGCGGGTCCTCGGCGAAACTCTACCCGGCCTTCGTCTCAGCTGCATTGTCTACTAACCGGTCCTACTAGATCGCTAGCCACGCCGTCGCCTCTATCGCTACTGTGGCTATGGCCTCCACCGCCGGCTCGCCCTCGTCGTCCACGTCTAACAACAACACAGCCCGCCGCAACTACGCCCGCGCTGTATACAATAACCCGTACATCATTGCCCGTAATAACGCTATACTAAACTACACGTACCTATACAACAACTCGTCCCCGTACCAATCCACTACCCCGTCCGCGTTTGTATTCGCCCGGATCGCCTTACCGTACGCCCATAACCGTAAAATCGAATCTATCGGCGACAGCCGCCCGTCGTACACCACGATCGTTATAAACCGCCGCGCTATCTCGCGCACCCGCTCGAAATGGCTCCGCGCCTGCCGCCGCGCCTCCGCCTCGCTCTCGCCCGCCGCCTACCGCCGCCGCTAGATCTCTTCCTCCCGCGCCCGCTTAGCCTTATACAATACGAACATCTGTGCCACTATTACAACCGCCGACAACACAGGTATATACACTAACGCGTTACGCTACCCGTACTCGGCCTAGATACCTAACACAGCTAACCCACTATATAACGCGTTCTAGTACTCGTTATCGCCGATATCGTAGTCTAACAACGCGATGAAAAACCCTAATATATAGCCCTCTAACTCGTCTGTATTGTCCTGGTTAGCGCTACTTCGGCTGGGGCCAGGGCCGGGGCCGGGGCTGGGGCTAGCGTTAGTACTACTGTTAGCGCTACCTATCTCGCTACCTATCTCGCTACCTATCTCGCTACCCTTGTACTCCCTATTATCTACCGTTTTAGCGTGTACGGCCGTGCGTACTTGGTCGAACGCCTTAGCCTGTTAGGTAGTAAAATAATACGCTGGCCGCCTACCGTGGATCCCGGTCTCCTGCTCCTCGCCCTCCTCCCGATCCTCGCCCTACTCCTCTCTATCCCTACCCGCCTCTCTATCCCTGCCTACCTCTTCGACCGGCTCTAAATGCTACGTCCGCTATATATACGCGACCACTGACTTCTATACCTGGCTATACTTGATTATCGTCGTATACTTCTAGCCTGTGTTAAATAGCTTCTCGTTCGAATCCCCGCCGGCCTCGCGCCGCTCGATGTAATTAACTGCTACCGACCCGACTACCTCGGCCCGCGACGCCTTCTACGCCCGCTAAATAACCCGCCCTATAGCCAATAATACGATGGCTAACGCGGCTTCGGTATAGGCGTTATCCACTGGGTCCCTATCCCCCGGGTCTCCGCCCCCCTCCCTATTACCCCTCTCCTCCTCCTCTACCATCTTATCGATATCCGGCTATCGTGTCGTCGCCGTTAACCACTCGTAGTCGAACCTATATAAATACCGCGGCCAACCCGTCCGCTATACCTATATGTTGGCCGACAACCGCGACTACTCGCCGATCAACGCCGCTGCCGCCTTGTCCTTCTTCTTGATAGCCTACGCCGACGCCTCGAACACGGCCTCGATAGCTTTCCGGGCGCTACTACTACTATCGCCGCCGACCCCGACCCCGGCCCCGCCGGCCGGCGGCGGTACTACCTCGAACAACCACTATAACGCGCCTGTCTAGCCGAACCGTTAGCAATATACGCCGTCGACCTACGCCTTGCCTAACCTACCCGCTAGCCTTACCCTGGGCTTGCCGCTGTAGGCCCTTGGGTTAGTCTAACTGTACTCCGACCGGTAATACTGCTAGATATACTTCCTTGTCCGGTAGATATACCTGTACGAAATACACTTCTTGCTGTCGGCCTAAACGGGCAACCTATCGATTGCTGGTATAATGTCTCGGGGGAATTGGATACTATCTATATCGGCGGCTAACGACCCGTCCGCCTATAACGCTACCGCCTCGCCTATAATACGCTACCGAACGCTTGCCGCCAAATCGCAGTGCCGCGAACCGACGTACGATATAGCCGACTTAGCTATCACTATGTTACGGTACTCGTAGCAAATCGCTATCTGGAACGCTAGCAACGGTATAAATACTTCGTCGAACGATACTATAGTTCTATAGTTATATTAATACCTAACGGGAAAAATCTAGGTTTGATTTAACTCTGGCGGGCTAGCTGGCCAACCCCTACTCCCTTCCTAGGTTACTAGCTAACCCCCCTCCTACTTGCTTGCCTACTTACTTGCTTGTTGCTTATTACTTTTTTTTTAACCCCTACCTAACCCGGCCCCCTTAGGCGCGCGGCGGTTGTCAATCGCTCTAGTCCGATATAGGTCCCGAGTCTTGGGTTTTCTAGCCAATTAGCGGTTTACCCTAATGAGTCGTCGACTTTACCCTAACTCTAACCCTAATAGTAGGATTTCTATCTATATCGGACGAACTACGTGTTCTAGCGACAAACGGACCGGCGGATTTGGGATTGCTAGCGTCGGCTAATTCGAGCGCGACCTTTAATAGGTATTTTAGCAGGCGTTTTATATCGATAGGATTACGATATAATCTTCCTTAATCCCATCGACTAGTGTAGGGCACTGCTGTAACCAATCTGTGGCGCTACGGCGGTCTCTATAGCAATCCCATCGACTCGATAGGATTACGGTATAGCAGATAGATATCTACCTCACTATCCTTACCGTCTCTACTCTCTACTATATTGTTTTCTTCCTTTATATAGCTTCCCCTCCCTCCCTCTCCCTCTTCTACTTCTATATCCTCGCCCCCCTCCTCCTCTAATCCTTCTAACCTCTTTACCTCCTCTTTGTTCCTCCTCGCTACCTGTTCCTGCCCCTTGTACTAGTAATACGCCTCCTCGCCCTCCTTGTACCCCGCCTAGTCTTACTACCTATCTATCTCGCTATCTAACACCGCCTGTATATACCCCTTGGTCTCTATAAACGCCTATATCGCCCGCTCTACCCTATAGCCCTCTACCTGCTCTATCGTCTCCTCTACCGGCCTCCTACGCCTACTATACCGCTCTGCCTATATAATAATTACCTCGTTCGCCTGCCTATCGCGCCCGGCCCGCCCACTCTCCTACGTATAATCCTATAACCGTTGTACGATACTGATATAGATAACTACCTAGATCTATGGCGTATCTACCTCTAACCCTAATATATTCGTTGCTATAAACACCTACTACTTGCCTTTATATAACTACTATACGATTGCCCGCTTCGCCTCTATATTACCTACCGCCCGGTAGTAATACAACCCCTCTAACTACTTTGTATATTGCTCTATCTTCTATACTATATTGCAATATACTACGATCTTACCTCCCTTCTCCCTATACTATACCCTCTTCTCCTCTACTACCTTTACTATGATATCCTCCTCCTTCTCCTCCCTCCCGTTATACCGCTATACCTAGTACTATATATTCCCCTACGTCGTTACGCTCTAGAACTACCTCGCGCCCTTGCCTTGAACCCCCTCTACCGGCAACCCGATTAACCGCCCGAATTCGGCCTCGTCTACCGGCTATAATATCACTATTAAATATACTATCTATACCTCGGCCTTGACCAACCTATATAACCCCAATACCTATAACCGCCACCTGCCCCTAGCCCTAGAATCCAATACCATATAGCATTCGTCTACCACGATCTAGTCTAACCGGCCTATCGTCCGCTACCGGTTGACGAAATACCCGAAACTCTCCCCTACCGCTACCTCGGGCGTCACTAATACCACTGACGCCTATTCGTACAGCCGCCTACCGCTCTACTCTATATACTCGATCCCCAACTAGTTATACCAGTCCTTGATATCGCTATATAACAATACCAATAGTACTACTACTACTGTTAACCCTCCCGCCGCCGCCCTATACGCCACCGGCAATATAAACAATATACTCTTGCCGCCCCCTGTGCCCATCACCACTACTACTAGGCTCTCCTACTATATGATCGCCCCTAATACTTCCTCCTATACACCCTAGAACTATACCTCCGGCCCTAATATCTTCTATAACTATACCCCGATATCTACCTACTGTATCCTCTTCTACCGCTAGTCCTCCTCCTCCGTCGCCTGCTGCGTGATACCTGCTAACCCTGATACCTTTGTACTACAGCCGCCGCCGCCGCCGCCGCCCTCCTACAACACTGAATCGAATATATAAAACCCATGCCACTCGCGGCTAACCCGCTAGAACCCGATCTACTACGCCTCCGTGCTAAACAACGACTCGTCTATCGACCGCCTATAAATACCCTCGCCGATCTATACCCTATACCCGCTCTACCTATAGAACGCGTCCCTAACTACTTACCTAGCCCTATCCTAGTTATCGTCCTTGCCCTCTATTATATCTACGTTATCGACTATCTCTATAACCGCCTTGCTATAGATATACCGCTAGTATATCGCCTTAATGCTATACCGCTATAATATAATACCTAACCGCTTGCCTATATACTATACCGATACCTTACCGATCTACCGGCTAATATAGTTAGTATCCTATATATCCGGCTGCTACTACTCTGTCTACTCCGCTTCCTCGCCTCTAGGCCTTTCCTCTTCTTCCTCTATTTCCCCCTATCCCCCTTCCCCTACCCCTTCCCCTTCACCTTTCCTAGCCCTACCTACCCTACTTACGCCACCTGCTCTAGATACCGACTACGATATTAGCCCTATCTACCTTTTATTCGCTGTCTAGCCGACTACTACCGCTATCCTCTTCCTCTTCCTCTTTTTACCGCCCCTATCCCCCCTACTGTCCTCTCTACTACTAGGTTTCCCCTCTATCCCTGGGAACGGCTATACCTTATCCGTCTACGGCTCCTAAATATATAGGCTACTCTAATCCGCCTTACTCTAGCTCGCCCCCTATACTACTAACCGTTAAAACAGGATCGCTAACTATATATAATATACCGCTAACTCGCCTACCTCGTACAGTAAATACCGGTAGATCACCTTAGCCTTCGCGCTTATCCCTATCGTCTTGTTGTATATAGTAACGAACACTACTGCCCTATCGTCGATAAACAACCTATATACATCCCTATCGATACTATTCCAATACTGTACTATAACCAACTCGGTCCTATACGCCGGCTACCTGCCGCTTATATATATCAATACCAACAACTACGCCTGGAACGCCTTAGTCGCCTCGGCGTATTTATATATATACTCCATCCGCTACCTAGTACCGGCACCTACCTCGAAAAACTAGCCTTGCAACCGTACCTCGCTAGCTACCTGCCTGGCTAACTATATCTTCCCGTCTACGCCCCCGAACGCCTCCCTGTTCCGTAAGTCCTCGGCGAAACTCCACCCGGCCTTCGTCTCGGCTATATTGTCTACTAACTAGTCCCACTAGATCACTAGCCACACCGTCGCCTCTATCACCGCTATAGCTATAGCCTCTACCGCTAGCTCGCCCTTGTCGTCTACGTCTAACAATAATATAGCCCACTACAACTACACCCGCGCTATATACAACAACCTATATATCATCGCCTGTAACAACGCTATACTAAACTATATATACCTATATAATAACTCGTCCCTATACTAATCTACTACCCCGTCCGCGTTTATATTCGCCCGGATCGCTTTACTATATACCTATAACTGTAAAATCGAATCTATCGGCGACGGCCGCCCGTTATACGCTACGATCGTTATAAACCGCTACGCTATCTTATATACCCGCTCGAAATAGCTCTACGCCCGCCGCCGCGCCTCTACCTCGCTCTCGCCCGCTGCCTACCGCCGCTACCAGATCTCTTCCTCCCGTACCCGCTTAGCCTTATATAATACGAACATCCGTACCACTATTATAACCGCCGATAATATAAGTATATATACTAACGCGCTACGCTACCCGTACTCGGCCTAGATACCCAATATAGCTAACCCGCTATATAACGCGTTCTAGTACTCGTTGTCGCTAATATCGTAGTCTAACAATACAATGAAAAACCCTAATATATAGCCCTCTAACTCGTCTATATTGTCCTGGTTAGCGCTACTTCGGCTGGGGCCAGGGCTAGGGCCAGGGCCGGGGCTAGCGTTAGTACTACTGTTAGCGCTACCTATCTCGCTACCTATCTTACTACCTATCTTACTACTCTCGTACTCCCTATTGTCTACCGTTTTAGCGTATATAGCTATATATACTTAGTCGAACGCCTTAGCCTATTAGGCAGTAAAATAATACGCTGGCCGCCTACTATAGATCCCGGTCTCCCGATCCTCGCCCTCCTCCCGATCCTTGCCCTACTCCTCTCTATCCCTGCCCGCCTCTCTATCCCCGCCTACCTCTTCGACCGGCTCTAAATACCGTGTCCGCTATATATATATAACCACCGACTTCTATACCTAGCTATACTTAATTATCGTTATATACTTCTGGCCTACGTTAAACGGCTTCTCGTTCGAATCCCCGCCAGCCTCGCGCCGCTCGATATAATTGACTACTACTGACCTAACTACCTCGGCCCACAACGCCTTCTACGCCCGCTAAATAACCCGCCCTATAGCCAACAATACGACGGCCAACGCGGCTTTGGTATAGGCGTTATCTACCGGGTCCCCGTCCCCCGAGTCTCTACCCCCCTCCCTATCACCCCTCTCCTCCTCCTCCTCTACTATCTTATCGATATCCGGCTATCGCGTCGTCGCCGCTAACCACTTACAGTCGAACCTATATAAATACTACAGCTACCCCGTCCGCCGCACCTATATATTAGCCGATAACCGCGACTGCTCGCTGATCAACGCCGCTACCGCCTCGTCCTTCTTCTTGATAACCTACGCCGATACCTCGAATATAGCCTCAATAGCTTTCCAGGTACTACTACCGCTATCGCCGCCGACCCCGACCCTAGCCCCGCCGGCCGGTAGAAGTACTACCTCGAACAACCGCTATAACACGCCCGTCTAGCCGAACCGCTAGCAATATATGCCGTCGACCTATGCCTCGCCTAACCTACCCGCTAGCCTTACCCCGGGCTTACTACCGTAGGCCCTCGGGTTAGTCTAACTATACTCTAACTAGCAATACTACTAGATATACTTCCTTGTCCGGTAGATATACCCGTACGAAATATACTTCTTACCGTCGGCCTAAACGGGCAACCTATCGATAGCTGGTATAATGTCTTAGGGGAATGGGATACCATCTATATCGGCGGCCAACGACCTATCCGCCTATAACGCCGCCGCCTCGCCTATAATACGCTACCGAACGCTTACCGCCAAATCGTAGTACTACGAACCGATATACAATACAGCCGACTTAGCTGTCACTACGTTACAGTGCTCGCGGCAAATCGCCGTCCGGAACACTAGCAACAGTATAAATACTTCGTCGAACGATACTATAGTTCTATAGTTATATTGATACCTAAC
>MU854774.1:0-11955 GCA_033296685.1 Parachaetomium inaequale | reverse complement strand
AGTCTGTACAGGGGGGCCCTTGCTTTTGTTTTTCCGTTCCGCGTTGCATTTCACCATTATAACGGACACTACTGTATATAATAAGGCTCAGGGGCTCAGCTCCCAGCTAGAGAAGGGGGGAACTAAGGAATCTCAACTCCAGTGATTTTTCAGCAATGCCGACTGAAAGTACATAAGCGCGTGCTCCCTCGCCTAGCTAGAGGGCTATCATTGTCTGTTTTACGATCGGAAGCCCAAAGAGCTCGTAATACCTTACTATATTCTTATAGGTTTGTGATCTAATAGTAGTGTTTTGACTATTGTCTAGTAGGTTATAGGTAGAGTTATTATATTTCCTTGTTCAAATAGGGGCTTAATCGGGGAGGAGTATAGCTCTGGGTTTAAACTGGACTATAGCTCGAGAGCACTCTCGTAAGAAGCGGTATATCGATTTCGGCAACTCGGGTTTGCTTATCGGGCGAATAATTATGCCGATGTAGTAGGGATTGTAGTCTTGGTCGGAGATACAATGCCTGACGACAACGACATTAGCAATAAAGCTAAACTAAGGAAGGAAACGTCAATAAGAGGACCGGCCCTCTAGATAGGTTAGTTTAGAATCGAGATAGGAGCTAACTGGTTATAGGACTAAGGACGGGAATTATCGAGGGACGAAGGGCGTACTAAGGGATAGCCCTCTAACGTACTACCCTAGATCCTAGAATACCCTTATTTCTATAGACCTATATGCTAATAGCGGTAAGGTTCTCAGAGACTTTTTAAGAGCGCTATTAAGGCTAGTAATATTTACTACTATTTTCCTAGCTAGAATCGGGGTTTAGTTCGTCTATACGATTTAGCTAATAATTAGTTATATAGCTATATTTACAATATAGGTGTTAGAGACCTATATAATAGGAGCTAAAGCTATTTAGGGATTTTAGAAGCGGTCTATCTAGAGGGATAGAGAGATTAAGAGTAGAAAAGTAATATAAGGAATTACTATTAGAGGGAATAGGGAATATACTTTCGATTCTTCTTTTCAGGGGTCTATAGAAGACTATATTGATACTAGTAATAGCGATACTTTATAGTAATGGTAGCTATTAGCTGACTTAATTTAGTAGACTAGTAAGATTACGTTTAACAAGCCTACGATAGAGGTATCCTCGAGCAGCTTGTTTTTAATATTCTAAGACTACCTCCCGTTCCCGCTAGTAGATACCCTAGAATTCGACTCTATATCCTATATACCCTCTAGACTAATGGATATCGATATACTTTTAGAGGAAGTTGCCTCTAAAGAAGCTAACCTACTACTACCTAATCTACTTTCTTATTAGCCTAAAGTAGTACTAGTCTAGCTACCCCTATATTATACTAAGGTATCTAATGAAGTCGATACTATCTTATACTTATACTTCCCTAAGCTAATAAAATATAGGCTTCCTAGCCTGTTTATAGGAGACGATGTTAGTAAGTTTATCGAATACTTCGAAGAAGCCTACCTAGATTATAGTATCTTTAAGGATTCGGATAAGATCTACTATTTTAGCTACTAGTACGATCCTAGTCGCTACTATATTGTTTAGCACTTTAAGGAGATAGATAGAGCTACCTAGAACATATTCTTAGCTATCCTTAAGGAGTACTAGTTCGACTATAACTCGGAATAGTTTATCGACAATAGGGAGCTTGACTATCTAACGGACCTACTAATCCCGGCCTATATAGATATAATCTTTATCTATCTCGATAAGGTCGAAGCCCTACTTATCTATATTCCTAGGAAGAATATTATAGAATCCTATAAAATAGCTGTTCGAAAGGTCTAGAGTATATTACTAGATACTATTAAAGCTAGAATTATTATCTACTACTACAAGGATAGTAAACTAAAGGATATAGACTTCAAACGGTTCTATATATTTATCTAGAGTAGTCTTTGGAAAGGATTTAATTGCGATATAGGCGTTATAAAGATTAGCTAAGGCGATTTAGTTCCCTATAAGATAGTCCTAGGGGGAAAGGCTATCTTTAGGAGTACTCGCTTTAAGGCGCCCGAGGTTAGAGCCCTAACCCTATATTCTAAGTTACTACTAGCTCCGGCTCCCTCTATTTAGGCTATAGAGATATAGGTGGTGACTCGTTCTACTATTAATAAGCTTGTAGAGATAATAGCTAATCTAAGGATTAATATATAGCAATAAGTAGATTTGCTAGTTGAGTAGCAGATAAGGGAAATCCAAGCTAGTTCCAGTATAGGACGGTTTATAGAGACTAATTATAACTCTATTTAGGGCTAGGGCAACTAGTATAGCTGACTGTATAGCGGAGGTAGCTGTCCTTATAGAGGCTATTAAGGCGGGTATTAGGGCGACTGTTTTAACAGACCTCCGATCCCTCTAATACTATGACTTAGCCCCTAGACTAGATCTTAGTAAATAGCGAGATACTTCTACTACGGTAACCCGGGACATTTTGTAAAGGAGTGTATATTAGCCTAGAGGGATAAGGATAACAGTCTCTATTATAGAATAGGACGAAGCAACTACTTCCTAGGCTATACCAATCAAGTCTGGGACCCCTAGACTATAATTTGGCTTAACTACTATGATATATCTCGGGCTGCCTATATATATAGATATATATATATTATTCTTGCCTATACCTTATAGTTCTATAATCTAGATAGCTAGTATAGATATAAGATAGCGTTCGTAGACTTTAAAGTGTAGAACAACTAGGATTATTAGCTAAACCTAGACCTTATCTCGAACAAGTAGTTTCTAAAGGTACTCTAGGAGACTTATATATTAGGATCGTTCTAGACGAATATTAACTAGGTCGCTATTAGGGAATAGTCGATTTTTAACTACCTTAAGAGCTATAAAGTTAATATTTATACTAACTACGATTAGTATAGGTCTTATATATTTAGAGCTATAGCTAAGGAAGCGACTACTAGAGAGCCTACTGTTGAAGCTAAAGAGGAGGAAAGACAACGAATCCTAGTTATAACTATAAAACCTATCCCTACTAGCGATAATCCAAGGGAGTTCAAGGCGATAATCTATAAGGCTGTGATATATACCCTAGAAGCTTACTCCGCTAAGTATATACGCTTAGGAGAATTCAAGCCTATAGAGACGACTAAGGATACTACCTTCTTGAATAGTACCCTAGTCTAGATCCTAACTCCTCTAATAGTCCTGCTATCTAGTTAGAGAACCCCTAGTATACTTTAGGGTTCCGATAAACTATAAGTATCGAGTAGTGACATCGCTAAAAAGAACTTAGTAGTATTTATTAACAAAGCTATTCGAAAGATCCTAACGATAAAACTATCCCTTATACTAGAAGACCTTATCTATATTTTACCTATCTATACCAAATACCTTGTTACCTATATCTAGTAGATCTAGAGCGGCTATAAAGTTATTAATTAGAAGGGTTCTATAACTCTAGCTAGCAATATTATAGACGATAAGCCTATAGCTAAGTCCGATATACTTATATAGGTAAAGACTAATTTCAATTGAGTAAGTAGTATAAGCCCCTCTAGTTAGAGGGAGACGACAACTATTCTAGCAATTTTTAATATAAGTCCTAATAGAGAGTATAGTATAGCTTAAGGTATAGTCTGGGAGAAATGTATAGAGATAATAGTTAGGGACAGATAGACCGCTAAGGATATAAGCTACATTCTAAACGAAAGAGAAGAAGGTTAGCTTCGTTAACTAATTTATACTCTAACGCTTACCTAGAGAGTTAATATTATAGGCGCTATTACCCGGTTTCATCTACTGCTAACGCTGTACTATTAACTGGACTCTAGGATTATAGACAAGGAGCTTATACTACTCGACTCTAGATCGGAATATAATATTATCTCCAATAGGCTCGTATATAAATATAAGCTGCCTCTTCAAGAGACTTAGGTTATCTCTAAAGGTATATATAGGTCTAAGCCATTCCTAGGAGAAATATAGGTTAAAGTTATTATTAGCCTAGGGTAGATTCCTTGCTACTTCTTTATAGTGCCCGATAACGTAGGAGCTTATGAAATTATTTTAGAGATACCTTTCTTCTAGGACACTAGTCTAACATTCGATTTCAAGGAGGGCTGTCTGATCACCTTAAATACTACTATAGATAGAAGAATTGTCTATACTTACATTGTCTCCGAGGATATATCGAGGTATATAACTTTATAGTTATAACTCGCTAGCTATACTTAGACTCTTTAAGGGTTGACTAATACTACTGAAAGAACCCCTGACTAGGTAGACCTATAGGAAGGCGATATTCCCCTGGGTTACCTTGACTAAGATAAGGGAGAGACTCTTTTTATAATAACGTTAAAGTATATCTCCTTACTGTTCTATAAGAGCCTGGCTAAGACTACTATCTAGTAATATCTTAATATCGATCTCAACTAAGAACCTAATCCTCTGTCTAGATAGATAGAGTATACCTTCTAGAAGCTACTTATCCGTTTCAATCACTACTTTCGACAATAGTTTATTAAGGGTCTACGCTCAACTTAATACTTTTCTTAGCGCTAGACGCTCTAGACCTATACAATACGGAAGACAGTAGCTAATAAAGTCCGTCCTATTGATTCTATACCGTCTAATAGTTTAACCCCTAAAGGAGATTAGATATAGAGAATAAACGTAATGGTAGAAGTAGAAAAGAAAATATAGTTCGGGTTAGAATAGGATAATCTTATAGTACCTAAGTTCTTAGATATAGAACGCGGTTCGCGGCTTATAGACGAAAGGCTAAAGGTAATACTTAATATGGTTAAAGAGGTTCTTACTGAGAAGGAGAGAGAGCTGTTTACTTATATCCTCTATAACTGTGAGGTAACGCTAGCCTAGGAGTTCAATAAGTATAGATATATCTGTCTAGAGGTAGTACCTCCTTAGGAGATCCGAACGGTGTCTTACGCTATATAGTAGACTAAGTATATTCCGATTCCGAAACCCCTACTTCTAAAGGTAGTCGAACTCCTTTAGTAAAGACAGTAGTACAGGATTATCGAAGAGGTATATAGTAGTTATCGCAATAACTAGTTCCTTATTCTTAAGAAGGACAGTAGTCTACGTCTGATCAACGATATCTAGAAAGCTAATATAGTTATAATTCGGGATATATATATACCTCCGGTAGCTAAGGAGTTTAGCAAGGACTTTAGAGGCTATAAAGTCATTTCCCTCCTTAATCTATTCTCTAGCTATAACTAGGTCGACCTATACCCTAAAAGCCGGGATTTAATGACTTTCTCGACGCCTATCAGTCTATTTAGGATATATACTCTGCCTATAGGAGGTATAAACTCCGTAGTATAGTTCTAGCGGGCTATAACTCGGATCTTCTATAACCTTATCCTAGAACATTGTTATATTTACCTAGACGATATTTGTATTAAAAGACCCTATATAGACTATACTAGTTAGGAAGTTAGACTAGGTATATAGCGTTTCGTAGTAGAATACCTTTAGAATATTAATATAGTATTGCTTAACGCTGAGCTAGCTAGAGCTACTATTATAGCTAAGAAGTCCTAATAGTATTAGAAGGAGGCTATCCTCCTTAGCTATCTCTATATAAAAGAGGGTCGTCTCCCTTACCTATAGAAGGTTATGAAAATCTATAAGTGGACGACCTATAATAACATCTCTTATATCCGGACTTTTATAGGGATAGTTAGTTATTACCAAATCTAGATTAAAGGGTTCTCTATTATTGTAGTACCTTTGTATAGCCTAATGAAGAAGGATATCGATTGGGTATAGAGAGAGGTAGAGCAAGCCGCTATAGACAAGCTTCGCGATATAATTATACGAGTACTAGTATTCGCAATACTCGTATTTAGCGACCCGCGTTATAGAATAGTCTTTCTTATAGTTGATACTAGCCTTGAAGGTTAGAGTAGTGTTATTAAGTAAGTTGGTCCTAACGAGAAGCGATATCTATACTAGTTCGAGAGTAGAATCTAGTCTCTGGTAGAGAAGAGGTATAATACTACTAAGCGCGAGCTTAGAGGGTTAGTCTATATACTTAGAAGATTCTATTGCTATCTGTTTGGGGTATACTTTACTATTGAAATAGATATGCTAGTCCTAGTTTACTAGCTAAAGGGCGCTACGAGTGACGTTCTAGGCGCTCTTATTATACAGTGGATTATATAGATTCGACTTTTCGACTTCGACGTCAAGTATATTCCTAGTTCAAAGAACTCTATTATCGATATACTCTCAAGGAAACCCCTAAGCCCGTCTAATTATAGGGAGAAGGCTATCGAGGAAGACCTTAATGATTAAGTAGATATATAAATCTATACTATTACCGTTGTAGAGTAGCCTTAAAGGCTTGATATACCGCTTAAAGAAGGTTACTTAGACTATTCGAAAGCTATTGCTAGATATCTTATAATACTTTAGGAACCTATATATATCGAACCTTAGTACCATCGCTAGTTTTAGAAGGAAGTACTTAAGTACTTCTATGACTATAGGTACCTATTCCTTTATACTAAGATAGAGAAAGGCTACCGAGTCGTTAATCTCGATCGAGATCGCTAGTATATCTTCAACGCCTGCTATTAGGAGGTTGGACATCGAGGTAGGGAAGCTACCTATTAGCGGGTTATATAGTATTACTACTAGAAGGGTATATATATCTAGGTCGCTAAATAGATTTGTATATACCCTGAATACTAGGCTTATAACGCAAAGCGTTTCGAAGAAGTAGCTGATTAGATATACCCTTCCTCGTAACCTATAGTAAAGTAATATCTCGATATCTAATATATACCCTCTAGATAGGCGGAGAAGAAGTATTTCCTGGTCGAGGCCTACGACGATCTTATAGGGTTTATAGAGGCGAGGATTCTCTAGGACAAGAGTTCAGGGGCTATACGCTAGTTCCTAGAATACAATATCTTCCTTCGATAGGGCCTACTACTATATATAGTTATAGATAGAGGCTCTAAGTTTAAAGGAGAGGTAAAGGCTATACTATAGTAGCTAAAGATCTAGTAGGTTATTATTTTACTATATAACTCCTATACTAATAGTGTCAACGAACAGGGTTATATTTCTATTATATCTTCGCTAACTAAGATAACTAGAGGTATAGGGAAGAACTAGCAGGAGCTACTTCTATTCGTCTTATATATAGACCGAACTACTATAAGGGGACTATTATAGGGACGTTTGCCCTTTTCGATAATATATAACTACGACCCTATTAGTCTGATCAAAAACGATATCCCGACCTAGAGAACTATAGTATAGGACTCGATTACCCCTGAACAGACAGAGCAAGGGAAACGGAAAGCTCGTTAGCAACTTCTTCTTCTCTATATATAAGTTCTTTAGGATATACTCTATAACTTCGATATTATAGCCGAGTATATTATAGCGGCAAGAGAGAAATCAGTCTAGAGGAGGAATAAGAAGAACCGCTATCGTTTTCGCGCCTATAATGCTCAAGTTAATATTAGAGATATAGTCCTTATTTATAACAACCTTCGAACCCTCGATATAAGCTCCGTTCGAAAGCTAGAGTTCTAGTAAGAAGGGCTATACTATATCCGCTATATTAAGGACTATAGTACTTACTTCCTCGAGACGTTAGACAGCGACTAGATTTTAATACCTTACCCCCTGAATAGAATTAAGAAGTTCTTTAAGGTTAATAACGTTTGGATAGAGGCTAATAGAGACGATATTATACCTAAGATAATTCCTAATATCGACCTAGAAGGTAGAGAAGTTTAACGCTAGGGAAACGCTATTTAGGCCGTAGAGTATAAGGATAAAAGTAGCCCTTATATAGTTATAAGGAGGCGAGCTAGGGCTTTAGAAGAAAGGGAAGTCCCTTAAGAGGCTATAGATCGAGCGGATTATAAGGATACTAAAGAAGTCTGTTCGAAAGGGAAGTAGAAGAAGGAGTTAGTAGTCGAGATTCTATAAGGGAAGCTGGAAGGATAGTAAAGTCCTATTTCATTCTATTATTCTAGTTTTATAATTTCCCTCTATCTATTTAGATAGATTAGTATTGAAGGCTATTATCAATCTCTATATTTAAGTCCCTTGTTTTTATATTTTATTTCTACTAGCGATATAATATATTACTAGAATAGCTTAACCCCTAGAAGATATAACTTTAAAAAGTTTATATTTTCTTTTGTTTTTAGAATTTCTATAATAGTAGCGGTCTAGATAGAGGATAGACAAAGTATTTAATATAATCGGGTTAGTCTAGCGCCTCTAATAACCTGGAACTCGGAAACTAAGGAACCTAGAATTATAAGTTATAATAAAGACTACTAGTAGTAGGGTAGAAGGTAACATTTCGACTTTACAACTAGCTAGCTAAATATTATATACCGCCTACTACTAAATATACTATTATAATACTAGTTACCTATATCTAGTCGCTAAACTATTCCTCTCGCTATACTTTCTCTAGCCCTATTACTATTTCTACTTCCAACGTTCATAAGCCTTCCATCGCTTTTTCTTAGCCTTTTTAGCTTCCTAATAGTAACGAATATACCGGGCTATCTATCTAGAAAGAGCACTATCCTAGTCTAGCTCTACAATAGGTCTAACTACTTAAGATTCTAAAGTTAAAGGCCGCTTGTCATAGTACAGTAGTAAACTCTAAGCCTTAAGTAGATAGGTAGGATAACTAGTATCACCTCTAGGAATCCTATCCTAGGAATTCTTACCTTTCTTCTCCGACTAGATAGAGTTACTATACTAACCGTTAAGAATGTCTAGTAGAGAGATATAATCGGTAAAAGGCTAAGTGACATATATAGGCTAAATATCCTCTAGATCGTTAGGGTCTATAACTAGCTCTAAGGTCGACTACTAATATAAAGACTTGTATTTGCTATAGAGTACCTCATTCCTACTAGGAAGTTAATCTCGCTATCTAGATAGGCCTATACTAAAGTCAATTTACCTTTCCCTAAAACACTATACGAAGAAACCCTAAGCCTAGTTCTTCTAGCGGATAAGGTAGAAAAGCTAACGCCTAAAAGGCCCTCTATTATAAGCCTCGACGAATACTAGCTAAAGGGTAGCTATTGTCTAATTGATAGATAGCCTAAAGTACTGCTTTAGTATCTCGTTAGGGCAACCGAGCTTTCGCTAGAAGCTAGTATAGGCTTTAGCATTAGGTTAGAGATCCTACTACAAGTATAGTATAGGGATACTACTCGGTTGCCTTAAAGGCTAGATTTTCAGGATCTAATACTGAAGAATATACTTATAGTTCAGAGATATAGGTTTAACCTCGTTAACTAGAGTAGTGTCGTTAGATATAGGAGGATCAGTAGAGTTTGTACACTAGACCTAAACGTATTGCTGAGGGGTGGTATTAGTAGAATTCGGAGCGACTATCAAGTTAATAGGACAGTCGGTCAAAGGTAGAAGAAGGGCTTACGCCTAGGATCGAGGGCTATTATCGTTCTGAGAAGCTATAGTATAGTTGTGAATTCAAGAGTAGGAGCTTGGCTATAAATTCGAAAGGGAAGTGGAAAACTAGAAAGAGAGACGTCTAAATAGGTAGCGAGGGTACCTAGGCAAGGATAGAAAGTTATAGTTAAGGAATAGAAAAGAAGGAGTAGAAGAGAGAGAGTTAGCTAATACCCTTTTTATACTAGGATTATAATGGAATCCTTCCGCCTACGAGTATATAGTTTTTCTTTTCGCTAAGAGGACCTTCTAGTAATATAAAAAGGAGAGGTATTCCGAGCGAGAGATTAGATTCTAGTTACAGGCGATATTTATCTATAGGTAGAAACATATAGATAAAAGGAGTAGGAAGTAGAAGTACTAGGTAAACCTACCCTCCTAGCCTTTCCCTTCCTACTAGGGGCAATAAAACTCTATACTCCTTTGTTTAGATAGAATAGTGCCTAGCCGTCTATAAAGAGGTAGTTCCTCTTATTTCTAGCTACCTTAACTCTATTCCCCGAAATATATATATAACTGCTAATAGTCTATCTATTCTTCTTCTACTTTTTACTCTTAACAACTATTATCTCCCTCTAATTAGACGACTAATATTATAACTACTAGTTATAATACTACGTAAGAGAGATATCTAGATAAGTAAGGAAGCTCGCCTAGCCGACTACTCTGAGAATTTGACCGATCTATATAGCGATAAATATTACTTTAACGATGACCTAGACCTCTCAAGTAGCGGAGACTCCGATATAATAATTTATAAGAGGTACCTATACCATTAGAAAGCCAACCTCTCTATATATATATACCCTAGAGTATCTTCGCGAGACCTCTTCCTGTTTAACCGGCCTATTATCGACTACCCTCTAGAAATCGTCGCGAGACGCCCTAACTAGATCGCTTACCTAGATCTCTCTTCGAATAGAGAGATAGTCGAATTCCTATTTCCGGGCTAGAAAGGACTGTTCGATGATATCGACTTCGAATGTTATAGCTCCTCGTTTTATAATATTACTACTACCCTTTTCGATATAGAAGGCTATATTCTTAGTAGGTACTAGCTCGAGGCTTTTTATATTATTAACCTACTATACTTCGCTCTCTATATATATAAGGGAGAGGTCTTTATCTACCCGACGTATATAATAGATAACCTCGACGCTCTATATAAAGTCCTTTATAATAGGATACTAAAGGATAGGCCTAAGTTCTCGTATTAGTAGGTTTTCTTATACTACTAGTTTAATATATATTAGGCCTTAGCTATCTATAATCAGGTAGTGGAAATAACTTTTTACCTCGATTTAGGGAAGGGGTCCGATCGATAGAACAATAAGGATTTTCTTTATACTAGGATTAAGCTAATCTTAATAGATACTCTAGACTGCTAGGAGGAGTATACCTAGACTACGAGGATCGTACTAGTTATAGCCCAAGCGAGAATATAGGAATATAGACTCTAGGTCGTTGAGTATACCTATATTTTCTTCTAGGAGTTTTAGAGCTATTTGCTCGCTAGCTACTCTAAGATCAAGCTCAATATAACCTAGTACTACTAGGGTAACTCGCTATAGTTAGCCTATAAGTATATAATATATCTCTAGCTAGAATTCTATTATACTATACTTAGATAGAGGGTAGATACCCTACTAAGAGTAAGGGGAGTACTAGAGAGTAATCCCTTTAATACTATACTCTTTAAGGTACCTATATAGTAGATAATACTATATATACCCTTATAATAGGCAACTCCGCTACCGTCGCTATTAGTATAATAACTACCTAGCTTGAAAACGCTAGGCTCTGTATTAACGTAAGATTTAGATAAGATAAAGCTTAGAGAGATATCTAGAGCAAGGAGCTCGCTAGCTTCAAGTGGTTTAGTCCTTTCTAGTCTCTTCGAGGTATTACTACTATAATCCCTATCTAGACTACTTCTATAACTATTACTTTCGACACTCTAATAAGATCTTCTATATAGTTAGTCTTTAAGAATAGTATTAACACTATCTATTCAGACTAGTAGTCGTTTCGAGGAGGATAGGTATACTCCGTAGACCTTATAAGGATTTATCGATACTACTATAGAACTCGCGGATTACCCTAGCTACTTATCACTAGTCTTAATATTAATACCGCTACTACAATTACAATAGCGACTACGACCTCTATTTGACTATCGTACATTATCTGAAATATATGTTCAACCTCTATACAAGCTAGGTTAGAGAGGATAGGCAATAGAGTCTAGGGTATAGGAGGACTACGAGCGTCGACGGGATTGTCTAAGTAAACGGGAGTTATCGGCGAAGCTACGCTAAGAGGAGGATACTAGCATTAGATATAGCCGGCGCCTTATATAAAGGGAGGGGCGTAACGACGATGACTAGAAAACATAATGAGGCGCCGAATCCGTTAGTGCGAACTTACTAGCGGGAGCTAATAGTAAGTTCGAAAGGGAAGATTTAAACTAGGG
>MU854773.1:0-11982 GCA_033296685.1 Parachaetomium inaequale | reverse complement strand
GTCGTTTTGAAGAGCCTCAAGGGCTAAGATTACCCAGGTTTCTTTTGAGGCAGGGGGCATATTGGGTGATGGACAAGGTTGATATAATATATAGATGTGGCGCGTCGCATAGAAAAGTGGCCCACTCACTGATATGGCCCACTCACTGATATGGCCCACTCACTGATATGGCCCACTCACTGATAATGTACGTTATAGATATAAGAGCTTAGGAAGGGTAGGTAGAGAGCAACTGTTTATATAGAAGTTTCTAAAACAGGAGAATGGGAGGAGCTAGATGATAGAAGTAAGAAACTTATATACTGGAAACGAACAATAAGAAATCAAGGGAAGGAGGGGAATAGGGTAGGTAAAAATAGAATCAGTAATAGATTTACTAGAGATCTTTCTATACTACCGACTAATACTAATATTATAATATTAATCTCGGGGAAACGGATCTGCTAAGGAGTAAGGAGGGCTATCTAATAATATATCTATTATAGTACTTACTCTGTCTAAGCAAGCTGCCTATCTTCAGGTATACTGTCTAGTCTAGCTATATATCTTTAAATGTACTGTCTAGTCAAGCTGTCTATACTTAATTGTAGTGTCTAGCAAGACGAACGAGGTAGCTAGATAGTCTAGAGGTAGGCTATGTGCGCCTGTAGGGAGTATATCCTAGTTAGGGAACGGTCGCCTAGTTAGGGTCACCTACCGGTCGTTAGGGTTTGCCGAGGTAGGGGCGTATAAGATAGTCTATATTGCTCCGGCTGTCAAGTCTGTACCGTTCTCCAAGGACTAGGTCCGATCCGTGAGCTACGACGACGACGATAGGAGGGTTAGCTATATGTAGGAGGGTTGTATGTCTGTAAGAGGGTTGGCTGTATATTGTGTATATAGGAGTGTTGGTTGTGTATGGAAGGGTTGTGTCTTCGTCACCGCTCGTGTCCTCCTCTTCTAAGATCCTATTCTGTACGGCGGGTTTGGTCCTGTACTAGGTTTGAGGTTGAGGGCCGCGGGTAGGAAGGGGGGGGGGTTGGGTAGCGGCTTTGGTTGATGGGCTGTGTTTGGCCAGCTTGGGCTGGCGGAACGTTTGGGCCGGGATGTCCTCAGGCTTGATCGGCTCTGTCGGCTTCTACGGTCTTTTGGCCGTAATCCGAGGTCTCGTGGCGTCCGTCCCTAAGTTATCAAGGGAGGTTTCTGCTAGTAATGGGGGTTACTTGAGCCCTTGTTTGTTGTGATATTGTGACACCCAGGTAGCAGGACTAAGAGTCTGTCCAGAGTGTGTTGAATCTTGGCACTTGTGTGATGTTGATGCTAGTGCGTTATTGATGGACAGCATCCTTCCTAATCCTGCATAGCGCTGGCGCCAGACCGCCTCCTCGAGCGGGGCAATGCTACTCCGGCCTGGGCCTCTTTGCACGAGCTCAGCTTTAACACCTCACCCCATCTCAGGCAAGACTGGATCTCAGGGACACCACACACACACCACAGAATACAAACCAACTTGCCAAGGGATGCTTTGCGAAACCTGCCTCCAGCTTCCCCTCGACCCCTTTCTGCCCCACAAGGCTTGGGGATCCTACCGAAACGGTCGAGCCTGGTTTGGCAACGCCATAGTCAGGGACGGCGGCGACTGCGTCGACCAGCTGCGCAAATCAAGCGAGGCCGGATGCCACCTGTGCACAGTCTTCTTGGGCGCGCTCGACGACGCGGAGCCGTTTTGGGCCACCAACGAGTTCACCGGCTCGGACCACGACCAGCTGCTCCACGCCCCGCGGCAGCGGCGAGAAGAGAGTTCGTTGCTGTCAGCTCTTCAGATCGGGGTGCGGAAGGAGGGAGAGGCCCTCATCACCGACGGCCAGCGCACTGCCGGGGTGTATTGGGAGCTGGAGAGCTTGAAATATGGGGAGAAAAAGCGTATGTACATGTACATACTTGCTCCCTCGCCCCCGAGACGTTGAGCTAAGTGCTCAACAGTCCCCGTCCATGACCGCGCCGACTGCGACGAAAACTTCACCCTCGCCAAAAGCTGGCTCGAGACATGTGTCCAACAGCACGACGCCTGCCGGGCCGGCAGCGAGCCCGAATTTCTCCCGACCAGGCTGATCCACGTCGGCGACCCTGCCCAGGGGAGGCTCCCGCGTCTGGTCCGCACCGCGCTCTTCCCTTTCCCCGAGCACACGCAGTATCTCGCGTTGAGCCACTGCTGGGGGACGGACAGAGGAAAGACGGTGGCCAAGACGACGACGGCCACGCTGCCCGCGCTGCTGGACGGCATCGACGTTGAGGGATTGCCCAAGACGTTCCTTGACGCCATGGAAGTGGTCCGCCGCGTGGGCCATCGCTACCTCTGGATCGACTCGCTTTGCATTATCCAGGACGACAGGAAGGACTTTGAGGTCGAGTGCAGCCGCATGCACCTCGTCTACTCGCAAGCGTTGTGCACCATCGTGGTAGGTCCATATATCCTACCCATGCACCCAGTTGAGCACTCAGCAGTGCTTGACCACCACCCCGAAGCGTTTGGTGTTAATATTGAAAACAATCCCAGGCTTCTGACTCACCCGACGGCGACGGCGGCTGTTTCCTCCCGCGGGACCCCCGCAAGATCTCGCCGTGCGTCGTGACGCTCAAGAACCTCCGGCGCCCCTACTACCGCACCGACGGCATCATGGACGTGATCCGCGAGCGGCCCGTCGCCGAGGAGCCCGACGAGGCGCAGGTGACCGTCTACCCCAACTTCGGCCCCTGGGTCAAGAGCATCAAGCGCGGCGCCGTCTTCGGCCGCGGCTGGTGCCTGCAGGAGCGCGAGATGAGCCCGCGCGCGCTGCACTACACGCGCGACCGCCTGCTGTGGGAGTGCCGCGAGTGCACCGCGTCCGAGGACGGGCGCCAGGCGGCCATGGAGCCCAAGAAGACGGCCAACGAGGCCCTCGCGCGGCACCTGTCCAGCTTCCGCGTGATGGACGATGCCGCCCTGCATGTCGTCTCGCAGCAGGCCAACCGCGTGCAGCTCAAGTCGCACAAGTGGGACAGGCTCGCCGAGGCTTACTCGAGACGCCGCCTGTCGGTGGCGACCGACAAGCTGCCCGCGATATCGGGCATGGCACGCGTCCTTGCCGACCGGCTGCCCGGGGACGAGTACCTCGCGGGTATCTGGAAGGGGAACCTGCTCAAGGGGCTGTCGTGGTTCCCCTCGCGCGGTTCTCGTGGCTTGCCGGCACCTGTTCCTGCCGAGACCTGGCCGCCGAGCCCCGTTGATGCCGGGATCCCGTCGTGGTCGTGGGCCGCATATGACGGGCCCATCGCGTTCGTGGGCGATTCGTGGTTCAGCGGCGGCTGGGGCACCATCGTTGGTCCTGATGGCAAGGACAAATGGGTCAAGATCGGGCCCGAGATTGTGGTCAAGTCGGCCTCGGTTACGCACGACAGCGAGGACACGTTTGGGAGAGTCTCTGGTGGAGAGCTTGTCCTCGAAGGGTGGACGGCTGAGTTGGTGCTGAGCGAAGCTTGCCTTGTTGCCGAGTCTGATGCTACCGCGGAGCAGTCAAAGAAGCCGCCGTTCCCATCCAAGTGTTACAACGCCTCAGTGGACGAGGTGCCGGTGGTTGCGGTCTTCTTTGACTACGACGTGGCGGAACTGCCGCTTGACACCACGGTCCTCTGCTTGCAGCTTGGGACCGGCATCAGCGTCAGGGGCGGGAATCCAAAGGTGGACACGGGGTTGGCGCTGGTGGAGGAGGAAGGGGGCTCGTTCCGAAGAGTAGGCATGTTTGAGCTCGTGGGCAACAAGTCACTATGGCTCGACATGAGAAAGAGGGAGACTGTCAGGATTGTCTAGCAGTAGTTACACGCCTTCTGCCCGTCTCCTGCCGCCGCCAACGTCTTGTCGGTATCTCCATGCGCCTTTCCACCTCCTCCCTTCAACCAGATCCATCATCTCCAGCAACAGCGCCTCCCATACTGGGCGGACTCCCGGCTCAACCCCCAAACTCGCCGGACGGACGAGTTGAAAAGTGTCCGACTTTATGTTTGTTAAGGGTTCCGGTCTGGCCTATCTACCCCCTGGCGTCCGGAGTCAGCTGAAAATCAATCAGTCCGGGGCGGCTCGCGTTGCAATTCGTTGGCTCGGGTATATCGAGCTAGGACCGCCGCCGCTCCTTCGGCACGATCCTTTCGCCCATCGGTCCGTTCCCGCCAACGCTCACGACGGCCGGCCGGTTCCTTTTAGTCTGCGTCATCTCCACCTCGTCGTTCTCTCGTGTAGAAAGACAAAAAATGTGAAGAGATCGATCATCTTTCTCCCACACCCTTTAACGCAAAGATGATCGAGAGCAAGCAGGACGAACAGGCTGCAGCCAGCGCCGGATCAAGCTCGGATCTCAAAGAGAAGGTCGCCCAGGACACCAAGCCGGCGTCGCCGTCACCGCCGCCCAAGTTCCAGCCGAACGGCCGCTTCTGGGCCATCATCATCACCTGTTCGGTTATCGGCCTGCTCAGCGCCCTCGAAAACACCGTCATCACAACAGCACTGCCTCACATCGTCACCGAGCTCGAGCTGGGCGAGAACTACATCTGGGTGACCAATGTCTTCTTTCTGACAGGGTAATGATGCCTCTGAATAGCTTTCGCCTGTCCATGACTCCCTGCTGATATCAATATGTCGTCCAGAGCGGCCGTTCAACCCCTGTTTGGCCAGCTGGCCGACATCTACGGTAGAAGATGGGTCACCATGGTGATCGTGGCCTTCTTCACCCTGGGCAGCGGCATCGCCGGCGGTGCGTCAAACGGCGCCATGCTCATCGCCGGCCGCGCCGTTCAGGGCATTGGCTCGGGGGGCATCTACATCATCATCGACGTTATTGTCTCGGACCTGGTCCCTCTGCGAATTAGGGGCAACTACATGGCCGTCATTCTTGTCGTCTACACCGTCGGTATGGCCATCGGTCCCTGGGTTGGGGGCGAGATCATTGCGACGACGACATGGCGCTGGGTGTTTTACATCAACCTCCCGGTAAGTTATCGTCGCGGATTTCAAGTACAAGCATCTAACGATACAATAAATATCTAGGTTGGCGGCGCCGCCATGGTCATGATCTTCTTCTTCCTCCGCGTCCAGCACAACCGAAGCCAGACAGCCCTGCAAAAGCTGCTCCGCATCGACTACGTCGGCAACCTTATCCTCGTCGGGTCAACCGTAACGATCCTCTACGCCCTCACCTACGGCGGGACAAAGTACCCCTGGTCCGCCGCCGAGATCCTCGCGCCCCTGGTCCTCGGCCTCGCCGGGCTCGTCCTCTTCATGTGGTACGAAACCAAGGCCGCCGAGCCCGTCGTACCGCCGGCCCTGTTCAACAACCGCACTACCACCATCATCTTCGCCGCCACCTTTCTCAACTCGGCCCTGGTATACTGGATCATCTTCTTCCTGCCCGTCTACTTCCAGGCCGTGCTAGGCTTCTCAGCCGCCCGCGCGGGCGTGCTCCTCCTGCCCGCCGTGCTCTTCGGCATCCCCGGTGCCATCGTCGCCGTCCTGCTGCTGTCCAGGTTCGGGAAGTACAAGCCGCTGCACCTGTTCGGCTTTGCCGTCAGCGTCGTCGGTGTCGGCCTGTTTACGCTGCTCGACCAGCACACCACGCTGGCCGAGTACGTCGTGTTCCAGGCCGTGGCCGCCGTCGGCAGCGGGTTCGTGCTCAACACGCTGCTGCCCGCCGTGCAGGCGCAGCTCGCCGAGGAGCACCAGGCGGCGACGACGGCCGCGTGGTCGTTCATGCGGTCCCTGGGGAGCATCTGGGGCGTGGCCGTGCCCGCGGCCGTGTTCAGCAACCGATTCTCGCAGATCGCCGGCGGCGCCATCGCCGACCCGGCCGTGCGCGCGCTATTCGACGGCGGCAACCGCGCGTACGAGAACGCGCACGCCGACTTCGTGTGGTCCTTCCCGGCCCCCGTGCGCGAGCAGATCGTGCAGACGTACGCGGACGCGCTGAAGCTCATCTGGCAGATCTCGATTGCGTTTTCGGCCGTCAATTTTCTCATTGTCATCTTTGAAAAGCAGGTGCCGTTGAGGACCGAGCTGGAAACCGAGTTTGGCCTGGAGGAGGAGGACGGAAAGGGGCCAGGGGGGGCTGCGGTGGATGCCGAGAAGGGGGAGGGGAAGGACACTGATGCGAAGACTACGACCTAGTGGGCAGGGCGCAACTAAATGGGCAAGCCATTGGTACTGCAGCCTAACCAGAGGGGTTGCTTCGGGTCAAGCGTACTACTCCTTTACCGGTTGTAGTATAATCTGAGATTTTGTATGGTATTGTCGTCGTTTGATATCAGCCTTTATGCAGGTCTGCATCATGATCATTATCTGGCTCATTCGAGTTACTGCAGTGTCGATAGACTTGCCACAGCGGCCACATGCAGCCATGTTCGATACGTCAACCACAAAAGCGTAAACCGGAAGACATAAGTAGAAACAAGCAGCCCCAAACAAAAATAGAAAACAGAGCATAAAATAAGCATCAAACATCCGTACTCATTCTATCCGAATAACTGTCCACGTTGACTCCAAAGGCATCCTCCCGATCAACTCGCCCTCCATAACACCATTGACATAGGCATCCCCAACCAACTTGTACGAGCCCTGTGACGTTAACCGCAGGACAACGGGGACATCGAGGCCCTGCACGACACAGCAGACATCCCCGGGTTCAGCAACCAGGGGTATCAGCGCCAGTTTCCCGCTCGTGGTGCATGCGAGTCGCCGGTCTCGGCAGCGGGTCGCCGCGGCCTCGCCATTCGAAGCCACAGCTTCGCCTAAGCCAGGCGAGGGAAACGGGGACGGCCCCTCGGAGCCAACGAGTTGTCGAAGGAGCTCGCAGTACGCCAAGAAGTCGTCGGCGTGTCTTGGCGAGGTTGGCCGTCCCCGAGCCAGGGTGAAGCTGACGTCGGATGCGAGTTGCGCAGGGTGAAGCGGCTCTGCGGCTTGCATGTAGTACTCTCGGAGCTCCCGCCATGCCGTCTCGATGGCCGATGCCTTGGCCTCTCGGAATCGCGGGTCCCACAGGTTGACCTTGCTGCCCAGATCCCCTTTCTTCAGTACGAGAGACGTCCAGGAGACAGTGTCGAATATGAGGCCGGCGACGGAGATGATGTTTCCAGGCTCAACCTCCGGGCTGAACGGCGAAGCGCCCGAACCCGCGCGGTATGGCCTGCTGCGATGTTCATAGCTGCAAGTTAGCGGGATTGAGCCGGGAACGGTATCTGAAAGTGGGTTCCACCGCGGAACCCACGTCGGACAGGCGCCCTTGTCGATGTCCTCCTGGGTGTGGTGTATTACACGCAAGAGTACTTGCGGCGCCTCGCGCGGGTTGCGAAGCAAGGAACGAGCTGTTCTGATGTGCAAGTCATTGAGGGGCTCACTGTAGTCGGGTCCTACCATCAGCTCGCCATGCTGGTCCAAGGCTAATGGGCTTCCCAGCGTCGAGTAGACATAGTCCCGCTGGTCCGTGGCCTTGAGCCATCTGGCCGAGTACAATGTGTCCACCCACAGCTGCTTTTCTTTGGGGTAGAACTCAACCAGGGTATTGGCGACTGGCGACTTTGACCTCCAGGTGGGCGTGTTTTCGTACGTGCATTGAATGTCGACGAAGACATCCGAGATGACTCGGCCGGGGATCACACCATCCTCCACCCGTGGTGCGTGCGTTGAATAGCCGAACCACACGGCCAACTCCATGAGGTTGTTGAGCTCGGTCTGTTGGTCGCCCCAGAACATGGTACATTCGCGGGCGAGTCCAGCTTCTTGGGCTACCCTTCAAGGGGAACGTTATCGTCAACATAATTCGCTCCCGGGAAACATCGGCTGCGGGGGGGGGGGGGAGTTGTGGCGGGATAGCTTACCAGGCACGCTCAAACCACGGAAGGTTGAACAGGGAGAGAAGCTTTACCCAATCTTTCTTGGTGTCATCGGATATGAAGCCGGGGAGCTTGAGAGTTTTCATCGTGTTCTCAAAAGTCCAACCCTCCTGCCATTGCTGAGATAGTCGCCGGGCTGCTTCTTCCACCAACTCGAAACAACTCTTGGCAATTCTCTGGTCATCTCTGCAGAGCCAGCATAAGGCGCGCGAAGCCTTCTGAAAGATCTCGCCCATCATTCTCACCTGATACCCCTTCTCGCTGTGGTCCTTCTGGTTAATGCACACTGCGTCAGCCCAGAGGGCACGCTGCTCGGTGCGTGATCGGAAAGTCCGGAGGGCATCATGGAGGATGGCCTGGATGGAATGCCTCTTGCCGTCGCATTCGATGTCAGTGTGCTCATTCTTCTTTCCCCAAACGTAAGATATGGCTTCGTATTCGCCCTCGGCCGCATCGAGGGAAAGCGTCTGTCTTCATGTGACATCGGATAGCATCGTTGCCCTATTCCGGCTCGAGAATGAGTATCCGGATATGATCCATCGTTGGCAAAGGGTGATATTTGAAAGAATCTAAATTCTTAACATACAGGGCGGCGATAGAGCGTTTCCAGAAAAGCGATATAATCATAGCAAGGTCTCAAGAACAGTAGGTTGTCCGTAGCCGGCCCTCTATACTATACACTCCCCCGAATACTATAGGAAATATATTTCGTTCTAGATATAACGTGCATTATAAGCGAGTGCACCATATAAGCGAGTGCACCACTTTCTACTACTCTACGAACACTATCGTCAATTACAACGCAACAACATTAGGAACCAACTATAATTACATCAGAAGCAGCTGAATCAGATGATTCTCCAGCCTCCTGGCAAGTGCGGGCATTATGGCCAGGCTTGCCGCACACGCCACAGCACCGAACCTTCGTACGGCCCCCCCCTGCACCACTACCTTCTGGCTACATTTCTTGCACTCCCTCTCCACCCACCGCCTCCTGGCCTAGTGCCTCCTGTGCACCCTGTACAGTAAGTGACCCTCCAAGCTGTACGCGTGTTCTTTTAGCTCTCCGGCGCTTACTTAGTGCCTCGTTAGCCTTACGGAGCGAAGCGTTCTCTGATCGTAGGAGGGCTACCTAGTACATTACAGCTATCGTACCCTTGGTAAGCTAGTCTACAGTAGCTAATATCGAAGTCGGAGAGCTGTTTTGATGGTTGGCAATGCAAGTCTTAATAAACGTTGACTGCGAGTCGGCTTCTCGAGGGTTATAAGGTGTCTGGAAGACCTAAGGTTAGGTAGTACTAGGCTATAAGATTAGGGGTATTGGTATACGAAGCTTGATATCTAGCTTGGAAAGTACCCTCTCTAGATCGTACGATACAAGGCTAGCCCCTGCGAAGCCGCCCTGGATATTCTTCTTCGTGATAGAGGCGAAGAAGGCCGTATAAAAGGTATAGAGGAACTCGAGCTTGCTTATATAGTTAATATATATGTGTATTAAGTCCTTAACCTAGCGACTGTACGCCTACTTCAATAGCCTAAAGTAGCTAATATTAAGTAGCTAGAGGAGGTAAGAAGAATATAGAGGTATATAGAGTATAATAATATTGTTCTATTAGCAATAGAGCTCGAATTTGGTTGAGTAGTAGCTCTTGTAGCCGTCGAGGATCAATAATTTATATTTGCCCTTTATCCGAGGCGCTATATAGTAGTCGAAGTACTTGATCTAATCTAGGCCTACTATATTAGTAGTCTAGCTATTATCGGTAGTTATAATACACTAGTCGGCCGGGAGGTTATACTCGGTATACTAGTTAGCGAGGTAGTACTATATAGCTAAGATAATAAAGAGGGGGATAGCCTAGCTATAAGTATTAACGCCTTATATTACTATTACCTACTCGTAGTTACTAGGCTAGGCTAGCTTTATCCTACTTAGACTATCTAAGGTCGTAATTACTATACCTATAAAGATAATACCTATTATAAACCTAGTCTCGTCGAAGTTATAAATATCGTCTTCTATAATACTATACTTAGCTTTAACGTTCTATATAAGGATAAACCACTTGCTAATAACCTTTAGATCCTCGTACTTAGCCCTCTAGTAGTTATATCTATATATATAATATATATAGAGGTATAGCTAGCGTTTAACGAAGTTATATACCTAGAGCTTGCTAATAGGGGGCGCGTTATATACGTATAGTAGTTAGTTAGCTATATCTTCTATACTATATAATCTTAGTAGAAATAAACGTATATCTAGCTCAAGGATATATTTAATAATAGCCTTCTCTTCGGAATTAGTATACTAGCGTAAGTTAGGGGTAGTATCGCATTGTACAGGACAGCTAGCGCGTCGTCGTAATAGAGTTGTATAGTAGACGTCGTAGATCTTGGCTACGGCTCGGAGGCTAAGATTTTCGTCGTTTTCAAGGGCTTTAAGGGCGAGAATTACCCTGGCTGACTTTGAAGTGGGAGGTATACTGAGTTGTATAGAAAAAGTCGATGTTGTATAGGGGGGTAGCGCATCGCGTAAAAAGTAGTGCACTCACTTATATGGTGCACTCGCTTATAATGCACGTTATCGCTATACAAATTATCTATCGATAGCCTTTCTAAATTCTCGTTAGCCCTTTATAATCCTATATAGCTATTCCTTCATCTTATAAATTCGACCCTCTAGGACGCTCGAGCATTCGATCTAAGTATAGAGAGTTAGGTAATAATACGCGATCTACTATAACAAGCTACTAAGAGTCTAGCTCCTCGATATATAAATCTTAAATCTAGTTAGGTATACTGTCGTACGCTTAGCGCTCTCGGGATACGTTAATCCTTATATAGTCAGGGAGAGTTATAGTTTTCGAAATGAATCAGGTCTAGTCGTCGGGGATATTCGTGAAGGGGACCTAGCTTGACTAGACCTCGCGTCTACGAGACCTGCCCCAGACCCCTCTCACACCAATGTCGAGAGCAGCGTATAATATTACGTTACGTCTAGGCTCAAGCATAGTATTATTAGCTAGGATACATATAGCCAAAGCTAGAAAAAGAAGGGAAAGTAGGGAGGAAGGTAGAACCAAAGGCGAGGTATAAAGATATAAAAAGATATAAAGAATTAGCGTCGTGGTTAACCAGCTAGGACGGACAAAGTAGAGCCTGTACACAGGGGCTGATTGGCCGAGCGGGCAGGTCGGGTGGAGTAAGGCCTAATACACTCTTGTAACTCGGCGCCTGCGGTATAGCTCTAGAGAAGCTGGAATCCCGGACTCAGGTATATAAGGAGCAAGAAAATAAGGATAACATATCTTATAAGCGAGCGACGCATATAAGCGAGCGACGCACTCTCCACTATACTCTAACAACTATCTTCAATTACAAAACAACAATACTAGGAACCAACTATAATTATATTAGAAACAGCTGAATCAGATGCTTCTACAGCCTCTTAGCAAGTGCGGGCATTATAGCTAGGCTTGCCGTACACACCACAGTACTAAACCTTTGTACGACTCCCCCCTACACTACTACCATCCTGCTCCTTTTCTTATGCCACCTCCCTAACCACGGCCTTCTAGCCCAGTTGATCCTTTGTATCTTGTGTAGTAAGTGACCCTCCAAGCTATACGTATGTTCTTTTAGCTCGCCGGCGCTTGCTTAGTACCTCGTTAGCCTTATGGAGCAAAGCGTTCTCTGACTATAGGAGGGCTACCTAGTATATTATAGCTATTATACCCTTAGTAAGCTAGTCTATAGCAGCTAATATCAAAGTTAGAGAGCTACTTTGATAGTTAGCAATATAAGTCTTGATAAGCATTGACTATGAGGTCGCTTCTCGAGGGTTGTAGGGTATCTAGAAGATCTAAGATTGTAGGGTAATAGGCTGTAAGGTTAGGGGTATTAGTATATAAAGCCTGATATCTAGCTTAGAAAGTACCCTCTCTAGATTATATAGAATAAGCCTAGCCCTTACGAAGCTACCCTAGATATTCCTCTCTATTATAGAGGTAAAGAAGGCCTTATAAAAGCTATAAAGGAACTCGAGCTTACTAATATAGTTAATATATATCTATATTAAGTCCTTAACCT
>MU854772.1:0-12065 GCA_033296685.1 Parachaetomium inaequale | reverse complement strand
GGCAAGCCTGGCCATAATGCCCGCACTTGCCAGGAGGGTACAGAAGCATCTGATTCAGCTGTTTCTGATGTAATTGTAGTTGGTTTCTAGTGTTGATATGTTGTAATTGAGGATAATTGTTATAAGGTGTCAGAAAGTGGCCCGTTCGCTTATATGGCCCGTTCGCTTATAAGGCACGTTATGGCTAGCACACTCCCAGATCCCCTACGCGCAACAAAGATAGTCCCCGTCAGCTTGATACCGACGCCAGAGCCCGAGGGTCTGGTAAACGGAACGGCCCGCTCCCGCACAATCTTCTTCATCACCCTAGCGACCTCCTCCTTTTCCTCCTCGCTCCAAGACGCAAATGCCTTCGAGCCGAACTGGGTCAGAAGGTCAGCGACCTCGTCGGCCGTCTCGCCGCCCATGTGTACGTCAAGCGCAGTGCTGGCGTGCACGTCGAGCCCGGCACCCGACAGCACGGCCTTGGTATGCTCGGGGTCGAACCAGATGTCGGGGACGGGCGACTTGAACGGCGTATCGGGGCGGATCTGCGCCTGAACCTCCTGAATGATCTTGAAGGGTGCCCGCATCGCCCAGCCGGTGACGACGGCCACTCCATCGGGGTGAAGTGTGCGCGCGATCTCTCTGGCGCCCTTGTCAGCGTCGGTGAAGAACATGAGCCCGAGGTTCGTGATGGAGTGGGTGAAGGTGTCGTCGGGGAAAGAGAGTTCCTCGCCGGTCATGACGGCCGTGTGGACGTTGGGGTGGGAGGAGAACCGGCCCCTGGCGATGCTGACCATGTTCTCCGCGCAGTCGACGGCGTGGATCTCGGGCTGGATGCCGGACTGGAGGATGATGTCGGTCACGATGCCGGTGCCGCATGCGTTGTCGAGGATCTTGGACTCGGACGTCAGGGGCTTTAGGCCCGCGATAAGGGAGATGGCATGCTGCGCGAGTTCCCGGGGGCCTCCGCCAGTGATGGCCTCGTAGTTGTTGGCACTCTTGTTGAAGTGCTCGGCGGCGGTCAAGTTGGGAGTGGACAATATGGTAGCGGAGGAAATGGCTAAAGCACGACTATGAGATAGCACTATCAGCGTATTGTGACTGGTTCGTAGATTTATATTACGCATCGGAGACTTTACCTGTTGGCAAAAGGTGGGGACGCAGCCCGGAAAAAAAAATCACAGAGACGGGTTTGTCACAGTGATATCATGTTCGGAAGTCCGAGGAATAACTGTTTACTGATCATTCCGAGTCAGCTCCGGACGTTGGGCCGCTTCAGGTGCGGCAAGCTCCACTCTTTCAGCTACAAGGAGGTAGCACACTATTCCTCCGCTGGGGTTTGAATTCGCATAGCCTAGGGTGCTATCTAGGGTTCCCCTACTTGCCAAGCCAGCTATATAGCTACAATACACAGGGTAGAAAGCCTTTGGAAAATCTATAATATATTGTCCTACTATTAACCATTGTTAGTTAGAGGTTAGCTAGATAGGCTAAGTAGGTCTCTTAGATTTTGTCACTGCACATGGAATGGGTGGCGAGATGAGTGCGAAGGTTGCATGGTTCAGGAGCGACGCTCGTGTCTAGCTATATTAGTGGCCCTGATCCTGATGTATAGGAGAGGGGATTCTTCCTTCTCTAAGGATCAGTCTCTTGTATGTAGATGTAAATAAGAGACTCGACTAATTGCCTTACGATATCTTTATAACTCTTTATGCTGATACTATTTTCCTTATATCACAGCAGACAGAGACTTATTGAACAAGCGGTTTGAAGTGTGTGAACAGATGTAGTTGAATTGAAGAAGTTATTAAACAAAAGAACAAGATATGTAGATCTGCGAGTCTAAAATATAGGATGCAGCGCTAAGTCCCTGGTCTGAGCTTGGGCGCTCGGAATAGCCAATTCCAATCCGGGGCAGGTTGCTCTGCCAATACCCCAAACACTGAATACCGTGACACACTCCCTAGTTAGGCGCGCTCAGTCGCGTTGAAACACGCTGAATCGCGCTTAACTGTTTGGCACTCGCGGTCAAATCCAGCATTTTTTGCAGTTGCAGATGCGCGCCAGTTGCGGAATCTGTGCAACAGGTATACACCTGTTCCAGGGAAATGAATGTTAGCGTAGTACATGGCCCACACTATACTATAATTAGGAAAACAGCTAAGAAGTTAGAGTACAGCCAAGGCCCTTATGAATTGTATTGCAACGTAGGTTTCAATACCTTATTTTGCCCTCCTTATTTTCAATGACCTACTGCAGCCGACTAGGCATCGTATAGGCCAACCGTTGAAGGAAATCAGTAGGCACTGCATCCTATACCCTCTGAACAGCCTTATATAGCTATAGAATACTCAGAGCCTCTATATTGTAGTTATCCTCAATCTAGTTTTTTATCTAGGACTATACGTTCTCAATAAGATTTAGATCTAGGCTTCGAGCTAGCTATTGTAGGACCTCGATGTCTAAGGTACCTAGTAGAGCCTTAGTTGACCGGGCTAGATAGGCCGCTATATTATCTTACTGAAAAACTATATCTCTGAAGTCCTATTAGAAGTAGTAGACTAAAGGAATAATATAGCATTGGTACTTCTCTACGTTGATACTACTATATTCCTTTTCCTAGAAGAATAATAGACCCTTGGTACTGTGTCACGAACCAACTATATATTGCAGCTAGGTGGAACCTGTAGGGCGTAGCTCGGGCCAATGATTATACAGCGCTACCGCAAGGCTATAGGATAGTCGCTCGTAGACGCTGGCGTCTATCAGCGACTATAGACGCCTAGGGGCGCTAGCGACTAGCGGCGTCTACTATAATGATAGGAAAACTCAGCAGTATATAGATATAGGACTAGAGGGCTCTAGGAGTCCTCTAGTAAGCAATATATCATAGTGTTTGTAGTAATCTTATATTCTATATTCATTATAAGGAACATCTTGTTATAAACCCTTTAGCTTCACCGAACCTATTGGACTAAACTAGTCTTAATACCTCTGTTAAACCCTTTTAGAGTTAGGTCTAACCGGGTTTATTATATATTGCTTAGTCCCTTTGTTTCTATTACAGCTCAGGACAGAGGTATCCCTAGCTATAATAGCTCTAAATACTCTGACTCTAGCTATTGCGGCCTAGATCAATACAGCGCCCCTAACCGCGGTATAGGTGTAGTAGCTTCTGGACTAGGCTAACACCTAGATTATATAGCTTGAGCTTAAACGCTCTATTAACAAGGCTAAGCTAGATAAACCTACTAAGTATAGAGGCGATAAAGATACTCTTACTAGATTTCTAGTCTAGATATAAGCCTATCTCCTATACTACCCTAAGAAGTTCGCCGACGAGGCTTGTCAAGTTGTATTTATAGCCTTACGCCTCGAGGGAAGGGTGTTCTAGTAGTTCGAACCTACTTTGAAGGACTTCCTTAAGAACTCTAATAATAATAATTATAAGGAGTTTACTTAGTAGGTCTTCCGGAGCTATACTAGTTTCGAAAGCGAACTCGAGAAGGTATTTAGAGATATAGACGAGAAGCTCTATATATAGGAGCGACTCGTATACCTAAGGTAGACCAAGTCTATAGTAGCCTATACTATAGCCTTCCGGCAGGATACTATTAGGGCCGAGATCAATGACAAAGGCCTTATATAGCTGTTCTATAATAGCCTTAAGGAAGAGGTTAAGGATAAGCTCTATAAGGTCGACCGACCTAATACCTTTGATAAATATATTACTATAATGATTAGGATCGATGATCGTTAGTACTAACGTAAGTAGTAGTATAGGAATAGAGGTAGACCCTAGTAGTAGGGACAATCTATTTATAAGCCTAATAACAAGAAGAAGTAGTACTATAGTATAGTATATAGTACCTACTTAGGCGCTATAGATATAGATACTAACTAATGTATTAGACTAGTTAGAAAGGATAAGGCCGATGTTACTTGCTTTAACTATAGTAAGAAGGGATACTTTAAACAGGACTATAGAAGCCTGAAGAAGAATAGCTAGAAGCTAGTCCTAGGATATACCGAGATAGCTACTATTACCAAGGGTACTCGTATAGTTGAGATCTCTGCTATAAGCAGGGCATATAATTCAGAGGATATTAAAGAGAGTATCGATCGGGAGATTATATACTAGGACTGGGATAGTCTATCTAATAGCAAAAGTACGTCTTCCGATATAAAGAGCGTCTCTGATATAAGCTTATAGGTAGTATATAAACTCGAGGAGTTTATATAATACAAAGCCTCGGAAGTCGCTCAATATAGTATCGCCGAGGCTATACTCGACTGGAACCTCTAGGTGAACAACGAGTATATATGCTATAGGACTGAACAAATGGTCGAGAGTAATAGCGATAGTATAGATATAGGCGAAGAAGATTAACTAGAACTGATAGTGCTAATAGCCTAGTAGTATATTAAGTAAATCGCTGCTATATAGGGACTACGCCTAGTCTAAGATAACAGTAAACAATAGAGAACCGCTGATATAAGGGACCTGCTTAGTATAGCACGCCTCTAATAGTAAGTCTAAGAGTTTAAGGAATAGAATGACTAGCTATAAACTAAGATCTATAAGTTAGTTACTAAAGGATAGATAGTCGAAGGAAGACTTAGCAAGGCGATCTAGTAGATAGATACGCTCTATAGGGAGATCTTCTAGATCAATAACTCCTTCGATCGAAGGAATATTAGATAGAGTAGACCCTATGATATAGAGGCTAAGGATTGCTACTCTATAGAGGTCTAGAACTCCGAGTACAAGTACTATAAGTAGGCTAGACTATAGTACCTCAAGAACACTAAACCCTAGAGTTAGGAAGAGTTCTAGAGGACTAGGGCCTATATTAGCACTAGGAAGAACAATAACGATATAAAGGAACTAGACTATAAAGGGAAGTTCCAATAGGCCGATAAGTCGGAATTATAGCGACTATACTCTAAACGAGTAGACTATATATAGGTGCTATAGTTCTAGTACGTTATATATATATATAAGTACTACTTTAAGGAGAAGTATAACTATAACCACTAGCCTATCTATAAGACTATGCTCGATAGGCGCCCTAGGCTAATCTAGTAGACGTTCGACTAAGGATAGGAGGTATCTGACCTACTCTAGTACTTCAAGTACCTAGAAGATAGGAAGGTCTATATACGACTATAGTAGGTATAGCTATCCTTATATAGATACCTATAGGATAATAACATTAGCTACTATAGTAGTATAGATTTGTCAGGACTGGAAAGTCCTTAGGGTTGTATCACTGAAGTAAAGGGGTATAAGCAGCTCCTAAGCAAGGTATAGAGAAGTAAAACTTAGGGGCAAGGGGAGATAGTATTAAACTCTAGCTCTCCCTATCTAAACTATTAATATAACCTCCTTTTTAAGTCTAGCTACCCCGCTCCCTACCCGTATATAGCTTGCTTATACGCCAATATATACCCTATCTATTAGCTAGATATATTTTATACTTAGCTCCTTAGGTAAGCTAAACTCTGAATTCCTTTAGAGCTCTCGACCCTAGGGGTATTCTAGGTCCTAATAGAGCCCTCCTTCTTCAGGGCTCCTGCCCCTAGGAGCCTAGAGTACGAACGGAGTAGGAGCAATGCTATAGCCTAGAAGGCACTAATTCCTAGCTACTATAGAATAGTAGGTTAGATAGTAGTAGGCTAGTAATAGCTACTGATTATAAGGCTAGGCAATAGGAAGAAACTTTTAAGAAATAGAATATAGGGTTGTTATTATAGGAGTCAGAGTAGAGTAGGAGTAAGAGTTTTTAGTAGTAGTGCTTATAGGTCGCTCAGTAGGTAGGCTAGAGGTCTATAGTTATATCTAGGCCGGAATAAGGCTCTCGGTTCGACTCCGACTCTGAAAAATCGATATAGGTTACTAGATTTTCGTAGTTTCCTTTATCTAAATAAGCTTAGCCCTTTAGATCTAGGTTACTAATTCGACTAGCCTGCCCTCTATCTATAAATTAACCCTTCTTCTTTTACCTTTAGCCCTCTTCCTTCTTTACTACGATTATCGAGGTTAGTCGCCTTTCTCGTTCCCTCTTTGTATACTACCTTCCTCTCTACTCCTATAATACCTTCTCTAGAGCGCTTTCTCCTAGGAGACTACCTTCGTATCTCCTATCTATTCCCCTAGGCTATAACCTAGTCTTAGGCCTCTAAACCTAGTACTAATACCTTCCTATTCCTAGCTTATACTCTACTTAGTCCTTTGCTATCTACTTCTATTTCTAACTACCTAGCTTCTACTCTATTTCCTATTAGCGCTATAGCTAACTCTATAACTAACTCCTCTACTAGTACTAGTAAAGACTAGTATAAGAAGAAGATAGGGGATGGCGCAGTTGGAGTGCGTTGCGCCTGGAAAGTCTGTGCGTGGGCTACACAGGCAGTCGGTTCGAATCCGGCTCCCTCCGTACCTTTTCTTAGGAAAAGGCGCACTCCACCCAAGCAGGGATTAGCCCACCCTACGGCTACCCCGAGGAATACCCGTCGGCTCGGGGATTAGCTAGATGTTTAGGGGGCATCTAGCCGGTCAAATAACGAACCGGGAAAAACCTGCTCAGCTCGCCATAGGAAAAACATCCGAGCCCCATAGAGCTAGGAACCAAGGGACACGTAAAACCCAGGGTAGAAGCGGAACTGCCTAACAAAATACCGCTGGGGCATGGCAGCCCCCCCGTTAAAAGGAAAGGATCCGAGTAGGGGAGACGCAATAAGAGCTAGCTTGCACTAGTCCCAACTGCTAGCTCGAGGGGCAAAGTTGGATCAAGGCTAGTTTCACTGGAGTGGGAGGACTCGGGATAGAAGGATACAAAAGGGGAGACGTAGGTTTTCACCCGGCCCTCGAGGTACGGTTTCCTATATAATTAGAGGTAGATGGACCGGCGAGCCTTAGGGCATATCGGAGTATAAATAAACAAATAGTATAAGAAGAAGAAGAAGTATATCTATAAGTAGATAGCTACTAACAATAAGATCGTTCTCTCCGATATATACCCTACTTAGGGGTTGCTCCCCCTATACTTACTAACTAAGTATATAGAACGATACTCCCCTAGCTCTTAAAACCTAGAAGACTAGCGCTATTACTAAGGTCTCTATTACTATAGTTAATAAGGAATAAGCTACTGCTCCTAAGGTGCTTTCCAAAGTAGGTACTTCCTTTTAACTCTACTCCTACTCTACTTACTCTCTATATAGGCCGATAAGAATAAAATCGCTACTCCTATCATTAAGGTCGCTAACTATTATTATATTATCCTATAAGTCTGCTTGACTTAGTCCTTACTCCTATATTGCTTACTCTACTCTAGTTGTACTATCTATACTTATAGTCTAATTGCCGACCTATCGAACCCCTAGAAGGCTTATACTAAGTAGTTGGGTAAGAGTTTTCACTATATCGAGTATACTAAGTATAGTTATAAGTGCTAGACGGTCTATACTCCTCTCCTTTAAAGCGCTACTCCTATAGTATATATAATACTTATAGGTAGCTAATATAGAATAGATTTACTATACTGCTCTGCCCTAGGCCTACTACTTCATTTAGGCCCTAGATATAATTAAGTTCTATAAGGCTAGTAAGGATATAAGTTGATAGTGCTCGGTAGTCGCTCCCTAGCTAATTATAGTATAGCTCGATATAAAGATTATAGCCTAGGACAAAGCTACTATTAAGTTATCTAAGGCTCTAAAGGCTTACCCTAGACTAGTCAGTTCTCGTACTCCTAAGGGGCTCGAGCTCTATACTTATACTAAAGCTACTAGTTGTAATCTCATCCTCTACTACTTTAGTAGCCGCTTAGTGAACTAGATAGGTCCTAGTTCAGCTACTATAAGTAAGAGTAGGGTAAGCACTATATCTAAGCTAGTTAATATAGTTAAGAAGTAGTATCGTCTAGATTAGGACTTAGTTAAGTATTAGGACTAGAAAGTCCTTAGGGTTGTATTACTAAAGTAAGGGAGTATAAGCAGCTCCTAAGCAATGTATAGAGGAGTGAAACTTAGGGGTAAAGGGAGATAGCATTAAACTCTAGCTCTCTCTATCTAAACTATTGATATAACCTTCTTTTTAAGTCTAGCTACCCTACTCTCTACCTATATATAGCTTACTTATATACTAATATATACCCTATCTATTAGCTAGATATATCTTATACTTAACTCTCTAGGTAAGCTAAACCTCGAATTCCTTCAGAGCTCTCGACCCTAGGGGTATTCTAGGTCCTAGTAGAGCCCTCCTTCTTCAGGGCTCCTACTCCTAGGAGCCTAGGGTACGAACGGAGTAGGAGCGATGTCGCGGCTTAGAAAACGTTAATTCCTAGCTACTATAGAACAGTAGGTTAGATAGTAGTAGGCTAGTAATAGCTACTGATTATAAGGCTAGGCGATAGGAAGAAACTCTTAAGAAATAGAATATAGGGTTGTTATTATAGGAGTTAGAGTAGAGTAGGAGTAAGGGTTTTTAGTAGTAGTACTTATAGGTCGCTCGGTAGGTAGGCCGGAGGTCTATAGTTATATCTAGGCTAGAATAGAGCTCTTAGTTCGACTCCGACTCCGAAAAATCAATATAAGTTGCTAGATTTTCGTGGTTTTCTTTACCTAAATAGGTTTAGCCCCTTGGATCTAGGTTACTAATTCGGCCGGCCTACCCTCTATCTATAAATTAACCCTTCCTCTCTTACCTTTAGCCCTCTTCCTTCCTTACTACGATTATCGAGGTTAGTTGCCTTTCCCGCTCTCTCTTTATATACTACCTTCCTCCCTACTCCTATAATACCTTCTCTAGAGCACCCTCTCCTAGGAGACTACCTTTATATCTCCTATCTATTCCCCTAGGCTATAACCTAGTCTTAGGCCTCCGAACCTAGCGCTAATACCTTTCTATTCCTAGCTTATACTCCGCTTAGTCTTTTATCATCTACTTCTACTTCTAACTACCTAGCTTCTACTCTACTTACTATTAGTACTATAGCCGACTCTATAACTAACTCCTTTACTAGTACTAGCAAAGACTAGTATAAGAAGAAGAAGAAGTATATCTATAAGTAGGTAGCTACTAACAATAAGATCGTTCTCTCCGATATACGTCCTACTTAGGGGTTACTCCCTTTATACTTAGTAACTAAGTATATAGTACGATACTCCTTTAGCTCCTAAAACCTAGAAGACTAGTGCTACTACTAAGGTCCTTACTACTATAGTTAACGAGGAATAGGCTGCTATTCCTAAGGTCTCTGCTAAAGCTGCTAGTAAGGCTCCTACTATCGATAAGAACTAAGCTACTGCTCCTAAGACGCTTTCTAAAGTAGGTACTTCCCTTTAACCCTACTCCTACTCTACTTACTCCCTATATAGGCCGATAAGAAGAAAATCGCTACTCCTATTGTTAAGGTCGCTAGCTATTATCGTATTATCCTATAAGTCTATTCGACTTAGCCCTTGCTCCTATATTGCTTACTCTACTCTAGTTACGCTACGTATATTTATAGTCTAATTACCGACCTATTGAACTCCTAGAAGGCTTATACCGAGTAGTTGAGTAAGGGTTTTCGCTATATCGAATATACCGAATATAGCTATAAGTGCTAGATAGTCTATACCCCTTTCCTTTAAAGCGTTACTCCTATAGTATATATAATACTCGTAGGTAGCTAATATAGAATAGATTTACTATACTACTCTATCCTAGGCCTATTACTTTATTTAAGCCCTAGATATAATTAAGTTCTATAAAGCTAATAAGGATATAAGTTAATAGTACTCAGTAGTCGCTCTCTAGCTAATTATAGTATAGCTTAATATAAAGATTATAGCCTAGGACAAGGCTACTATTAAGTTGTCTAAGGCTCTAAAGGCTTACCTTAGACTAGTCGGTTCTTATACTCCTAAGGGGCTAGAGCTCTATACCTATACTAAGGCTACTAGTCGTAATCTTATCCTCTACTGCTTTAGTAGCCGCTCGGTGAACTAGATAGGTCCTAGTTTAGCTACTATAAGCAAGAGCGGGGTAGGTACTATATCCGAGCTAGTTAATATAGTTAAGAAGTAGTATTGTCTAGATCGGGACTTAGTTAAAGCTATCGCTAACGAGGCGAAGGAGGGCTATAAAGAGGTAATAGCCTTGCTAACTAGGATTATAGTTACTATAGAGTAGCTTGTAAGTATAGCCAGCCCTATCCTCGAGCGGATCGCCTTTGACTAGAACCTAGCTAAGGCTATCTAGTAGCTTAAGGCCTCTAATAGCAACGATAAAGGCTCTAGTAAAGAGAAGAATAGCTCTTTCAAGGAGAACAAGGAGGAGTAGTAGAGTAGGAGCTACTAGTGCTCAGGGTAAGAGGTAGAAAACTAGGAAAATAAATTCTTTTTCCTAAATCTATATCTTACTATAATAGTATAGGTACGCTTTAGTTGCTTATAGAGTACGTTCTCGCTACTTACGCCTTATATTGTCTAAGGAGCAGCCTATTAGCTAAATATTCCTATAGTTCCTAGCTATTATCCTTAGAGGGGTACCCTTTCTACTTAATTAGGTAGTAGCGACTTCGTCTATTCCCCTAGTAGTCGAGGATAGCTTCGATATCCTAGTAGTACTCCTCTGCTTTAACTTCGATATATTCTTATAGAGAGGAAGCTTCGGCCTCTATACCCCTGAAGGGCTTAAAGAGGGAAATAGGGAATATATTATAAATATAATAGTAGGGAGGTAAGTTAAGTTCGAATACTATCTTCCTATTTCTAATAATATAGGCGATTTAAAAAGGGCTAATATACTTGTTAGAGAGCTTGCTACTTAGGCCCTACTACTTAATGTACTTCGTTAATAATATAACCTATTTCTTCTCCTTGAAGGTTTTGTCGAGGCGCTTCCTATTATACTACTTCTCGTATACCTAGTTAGCTATATATATAATCCTACTAATAGTATCTTAATAGTTGTTAAGAATAGTAGCCTGCTCCGACGCTACTAGTATATTACCTGTTTACTGAGGCTCTAGGTAAAGAGGTTTATATAGGTTGAAGCTATAGAGTATAAAAGCTAGTGTACTCCGTATTATAGTGTAATGAGGAGTGTTGTAGATATATTCTACAAGGTGAAAATAGTAAGCCCAATTAGCTTAGTTATAGCTATAGAAGGTCCGAAGGTAGTACTCGAGTAACTGATTCTAGTGCTCTGTCTAGCTGTCGGTCTAAGGGTAGTATATAGTACTAAGGTACTATATAATATCAAGTAGGTCGTAGAGATATAACTAAAAGTTACTAGTGAAGAGGCTTCTATAGTCCGAAGTAATAGTACTTAGGAGGCTATAAGGTTAGTAAATATAGTCGAAGAATAGCTCTACGAAGGTACTAGCCGTAAGGGCCTTAGTAGTTACGATATAGATAGTATACTTAGTAAACTTATCGATGATAACTAGGATAGTGTTATAGGGCTTATTAGAGCGAGGGTCGAACAAGGTTAGTAGGCTAGTAACGAAGTCGATTGTAATGTCTGCCTATAGCCGCTCTAGGATAGGCAAGGGTATAAGTAGCCTATGAGGTCGATGGTTCCAAGGCTTAGTTCGCTAGTAGGTAATATATTTGTTAATAATATAGTTAGAAATATCGTTTTATATACTAGGCTAGTAGTCCTTCTATATAAAGCGCCCTTATATCTTATATAAACCGTTATACCTAGTGTAAACTATATTGTAGTAGCTCTGAATTAGCTCGTACTATAGTAGAAGGGGAATATAAACCTTATCTCGAAATCTAACGAGCTTGTCTAGGCCCTATAACCAGGCGCTCTCGCTAGCTCTATACCACTTTACCTATTCCCCTAAAGATAACTATTTATCCTTCTACTATTCTAGTAGAAGACTCTTATTAAGCGAAGGCTTATAAGCCTCTTATATTAGGGTAACCCGAGATCTGTTGTTAATACTAATAGTACCTATAATAAGCGAGCGGTGATTAGTCGCCGCTTATATATAAGATCCGGGATACAAGGGCTAAAACTTTTTCTGATTCTTGCATCTCGCCCGCAACCTAGCCAAAACGGACAAAACTAG
>MU854771.1:0-12105 GCA_033296685.1 Parachaetomium inaequale | reverse complement strand
GACTCTAGATCCTAGTATACTAGAAGTAATACTAGGTATTAGCTTTAGTAGATAGAGGGTCGGAACTTAACTTTATCTTACTAAGATTTATCAATCAACTCTAGGTTTTATAGAGAATAAAAGATATTATATATATAGTTAAAGGACTATTCGAAATATAGTAGGCTCGACGTAAAACCAAGCCACTCGACATTACCATTAAAGGAAAGACTACGAAAGTTATTTTCGATATCGTAGATATAAGGACCGACAAGGATATAATCTTAGGATTCCCCTAGTATAAGGATTACGACCTAGACATTGGTTAGAAGAGAGGTAGCTACCTATAGCCCCGACTAGAACCGGGACCGTATCCGACTAACGTAATAGGAAGTACAGACAACGGATTACGAAAAGGCAGTACGACAAAACGTATATACTTCCAGGATCTACCGCAAGAGGCGGGCAGCGGCGGACGACCCGCTACGTACTTAGGAAGAAGCGGTAGTCACGAAGGGTTAAACGAAATAGACCTAAATCAAGGTCGATAGTAGACTCTAGGGGGTACGCTAAGAGGGGCTACTAAGGAAGTTACTATTATCTTAATCGATAACTATAGTAATACTTAGCTCTAGGAGTAGGTATAGTAGGCCGACGTAGCCGAAGTTACAGCTAGCGGTAAATTCGTATACTATGAAGGTACAGTGAAGAACGACGAAACAGGGCGGATCCTAGTAGAGTACTAGGAACACCCGGCGTTCGAAGTAAAATATATAGAAGGGTTACTAGATTATAGACCTTAGGATCACGAAATCAAGCTCAAGGAAAGTACCTAGCTAAAGTTCTTCAAGGTATACTACACTAACGAACTCTAGGACAAAGAGCTAAAGAGATATCTTAAGTCTAACCTCAAGATAGGGTACATTAGACTATTAACATTACCCGTAGGCTACCTAGTCCTCTTTATTCTAAAGAAGGATAGTAAGCTCAGGATATATATAGACTACCGATAGCTAAATAATTAGATGGTAAAGAACCGGTATCCCTTACCCCTAATTATATAACTCTGTAACTAGTTGGTAGGAGCACGATACTTCACCCGTCTTAATCTTCCGATAGTATACGCCTATATTCGTATTAAGAAGGGAGACGAATAGAAGACAGCGTTCCGTACCCGTTATAGCTACTTTAAGTATTAAGTAATACCTTTCGGCCTGACGAACGCGCCTGTGACATTTCAAGCCGTTGTCGATTATATAATCCGTCTATTCTTAGACCGATTCGTAGTCTATTACCTAGATAATATTCTTATCTTCTCTAGGATGCTCGAAGAATATAAGAAGTACGTAAGGCAAGTGCTAGACGTACTCTACGTATAGAAACTCTTAGTTAATAAGGACAAGAGTAAGTTCTATATTATAAAAACAGTCTTCCTAGGCTATAAGATTATACTAGGATAGATTCGGATAGAACTAACTAAGGTCGAGGCTATTAGAATATAGCCTACGCCTAAAACGACAATAGAGGTCCAAGGATTTATCGGATTTACCAACTTCTATTAGATGTTTATTAAGAACTTTAGCGACATTGTACGACCTTTATACGACCTAACGAAGAAGGATATCGAATTCCGATAAGGAGAGGAGTACGAGCAGGTATTCTAATAGATCCGTAAGCTAATCGTTACCGACCCAGTGCTTATACTACTAGACTCTAGGAAGCTATTTGAGGTTAAGACTAATACGTCCGACTATATAGTTAGCGGGTAACTCGGATAATAGGATGACAATAGTAAGCTTTACCCTATTATATTCTTCTTATAAAAAATCTTAGGACTATAGCTTAACTACCTGGTCTATGACAAGGAATTGATAGCGATTATCAAGGCCTTTAAAGAATAGAAGCCTTACCTTAGCGGTACTATATACGAGGTCTAGGTCTATATAGACTATAAGAACCTATAATACTTCACGACTACGAAGGAACTTAACGGACAACAAACGCGATAGGCGGAGTTCCTATTGTAGTTCAACTTCGTTATCCACTATAAGAAAAGTATAGAAAACGTATAAGTAGATACCTTAAGTAGAAGACCGGATCATTTCGGTAATACTACTAAAGCCTCGCTACTACTATTTTAAGCCCTAGAGGGTAGTTCCTTGAGACATCCTCTCTAGTACTTCGAGGAGTACTATACGATCTTTAGGGAAAAACGGGATCAGGCGCTAGGCGAGCTAACGCCCGATAGTAAAGTCTATATCGATAAGACCGCCTAGGAGATACTTATTAGGGACATCTATAAGTTAAGACTCGGAGGATATATAGGAATCGCTAAAATAGTTACTCGGATCAAGTAACACTATAATTTCCTAGGACTTAGGAAGAAGGTTAAGGAAGTGCTCGCGGTATACGACCTATACTGCCGGAGTAAGCTAGATAGGTATAAGCCTTATAGACTCCTTTAACTACTACCGGTTATAGTATAACTATAGAGCTCGGTAACAATAGACTTTATTACTAAGCTACTAGTATTAAAAGATACGATAATAGGAACGATATATAATAGTATCCTTACTATAGTTGATCGACTTACTAAGTAGAGCTACTTCTTCCTATATAAGGAGTTGTAGTTAGTAGAACAACTTATAGACGTAATCTATCGATATATTACTTCGGTCTATATATAGCCTAAAGAATAGATTACAGACAGGGATATTAAGTTTGTATCGAAGTTCTAGCAGGTACTTATAAAGTACCTAGGAACAAAGAGCAAGCTCTCAATAGCTTATTACCCGTAAATAGATAGATAAACGAAACGATTTAACTAAATCGTAGAATAATATCTCTAGTTTTACGTCAGCTTCTAGTAGGACGATTAGGTTATACTTTTACCCGTAGTGTAGCTCGTATATAATATATTACCTACGGAAACTACAAAGGTCTTACTGTTCTTCGCGAACTTCGGATACAAGGTAGACCTATACTAGGGACTAGACATCTCGGTCCCTAGGGCAGCAGTTAAGGTAGATCAGATATATATACTTCACACGATACTTAGGGACGAACTCGAATTCGTTAGAGGTAGAATAAAAGAGTACTACGATAAGTATAGGCTTAAGGGTCCTTACCTAAAGAGAGGAGATAAGGTCTACCTTAATATATAGAATCTTCGAACAAACTAACTAAGTAAGAAGCTCGACTTCAGGAAAATCGGACTATTTAAGATCAAAGAGCGAATCTCAGAGAATAACTACCGGATTATACTACTAACAACGATAAAAGTCAGGACTAACGTCTTCTACGTCGTACTTCTCGAGCTAGTACCTAAGAGCGCTAGGCTCGCGACCAAGGTCAAAGCCTAGGACGAGAAGGAAGAATAGGACGTTAAGGAAATCCTCGATTTACGTATTAACGAAGGACAGTTGGAGTACCTCGTTAAATAGTTAGATTTCAATTTAATAGAAAACTTATAGGAACTAGCTACGAACCTCTACTACTCTAAGAAGATAGTAGATTTCTACCGACGGAACCCGGATCGGCTAACAAAAGGCTAGGATCTAAAGACTAGTCGAGCCCGACGAGGGGGTCGATAGAAAAACTAATATAAGTTAGTATAAAGAAAGCGATAGGTAGGAAAGAGAACTTACTCCAAGGGTTAGAAGTCCGGAGGAAGGGGAGTAGCCTCGCGCCGCTCCTGCTTACAAAGGACTTTACCCTCCTACTTAAATATATAAACAACCTTCGCTTTAAAATCCTGCCGTACACGACGTAGCCGTTCCACCTTCGCTAGAGTAGTACCTAGGGCGCGGTTAGCCTCCCTTTCGTCGCTGTCTAACCAACGTTTCTACACTACTACCTAAGCAATAGTCGCGGAACTATAACTAAAGGAGTCGTAGAAGGAATTGTTAGTACACAAGCAATGATTATAGGTATCGGAACTACGATCTACACAATAGTTAGACAGGCCCTTATCCTTATAACGGGTATATTGGACTATCTCGATACTAAGAAGATCGAGCAGCTCGGCTCGGTCTTAACGACATTCCGTACTAGATTTATCTTTACGTTTTGACGGTACTCTTTTCCGGATACGGTTAGCTATAATAAGCGACGAAGAGGTATAAGGAGGAAGCTAAGGAGGTACTTACTAGTAATAGGAGTAGGATGTTAGCGCTATTTTAAAAATAGCGAAAGAAACTAGGTCGTCGGGATATCGACCTCGGGGGAGGGGTATCGTATTACGAATTAAAGCTAACAAGTCGGAAGTACGTATATAGGTGGAGGGGCGTAGGGCGCCCCTAGCCAATCGGATCTAAGAAGGTTATAGGGCTAGGGAAGGAGGCCGCAAGGGGGTAGCTCTACGGGATACCTTACTAAGGAAATAGAGTAGCAAGGTAATCTGTAAGCTCTGTCTATAGGACTATAGGACAGACAGAGCAGGATCTAGATAGTACTAATTAGGAGTACGGAAGTAGTAATCTGTATACTCTACGTCTAAGGGAACAGAATATACAGAGCACTAAGATCCGTGTATATAGTCACTCGTCTAGAGGGCTCTAGGAGTCCTCTAGTAAGTAATATATTACTATACTTAAGACGTCCTTTCGAATATAGTAAGAAATATCTTGTTGTGAACCCTTTAGCTTCACTAAACCTTTAGTACCGAACTAGTCTTGATACCTCTGCTGAACCCTTTTAGAGTCAGGTCTGACCGGGTTTGTTACAGTAACCTATAAGAGAGGAGTTGTAGGTCTCTTAGATTACCCTCGTCTATAATAGCTCGAAGAATAGTAGCTAGATATAGTCCTTCTAATAGAGGTATCGTCCTTCGTCGATCGAATATTCCGAAATAGAGATTAGTAATCTCTATTGAAGGAGAAATTACCTTACTCTATCTCTAACTAGATAGCGAATCAACTAGTAATAGTTATTTACTTTTAGGGCTTAGTCCTACAAGTCTTTTAAGTTTTCCCTAGAAAAGGGGTTAACTAGGGGGTTAGACTTATCAGCTTTATTATCCCTATTATAGTCCTAATCGGCCTTATCTTCAATTAGCTCTATCTAGCTAGATAAAGAAGAGGTTAGGATAAGGATAGTCTTGACCTAGGACTAGTATATAGAGATATAGCCTCTCCTTAGCTTTAGGAGCTAGAAACAACGCCTAGCTAGACGTTTATTGTCGCGCAAAGGCAGCTCTCTAGGCGGCACCTGTCAGGTAGGATTCCACCTGACTGGCAGCCTCTAGGCACCTATCAGGTAGGGTTCCACCTGACTAGCACTATAACTCCACTCTGTAGTGGATTCGTACCCTAAAACCCTGATTCAGACACATATACAGAATCTTCCCTTTGTAACTAACCTTCAACACCTTCAATTCGAACACTCTTTTACCAATACCCTTCTGAAGCTCTTGCAATCTGCGAGAGTTATAAGCCCGGCGCTTAATCCAACCCCCTGCAAATGTAGCTTCAAATCAAAATAACAAACGTAGTTTTGTAGAGCCTTAGAGGTATCTTTTTAATCACTTACTACTATTCTTCAACCTTGTTCTGAAAATCCCGTATATAGCTACGATATTAGTCTTAGACAGTATAGCCCTCTAAATCGGCATTCCGGTAGGTGTGATCCTCAAGGATTATACTAACTGGAGCCTATAGTATACTAACATCGCCTATACTATGTAGTACTTGGGCGTCTGGTCTATTGTCGACCCTAATAGGCTAGAGGCGTATATAGAAGAGGCTTTTACAACTGTGTACGCTATTCCTCCTCTCGACTACCTCAGGGCGTTCGACAACCTTATCAAGGAGGAAATTGAACGTACCGAGAACCGTATCAAGATCTAGAAGACCTAGCTAGAAGAGGAACGTAGCCCGAAACCAGGCTCTAGCGAGCCAACTAACAAGGAAGTCAAAATCGAGGCGTAACGTATATATAACGAAGAGCTCTGAACTAGGGCTTCGAATCCTATATCTAGAACTATCCTTCAAACGCACTAGTAGCTCTACCGACTAGTTTTAACGTCGATTAAACCTAAGCTACTAGAGGCTCTAATAGGCTACCTCAAGTTCTACTAGCAAAGCGGTATATACATAGCCCTTATTGGACTTCGAACTATTATCGCGCCCTCGAAAAACGCTAAGAGGACTGCTCTCTATATATTATACAAGGAACTATTAGAAAAGGCTGCTCTAGGAAGTATTGATCCTGAACAATAGATCTATAAGTATATTACTATACTCTAAAGGGTAGCTAATACTAACCTTTTAGGTCTGACTAAGACCTTTGTAATATATGAGTTCCTTAAGGCTATTGGTATACAACTCGACCCCACCTAGGCTATCGAGATATACGACGATATCGCCCTCCGAGAGCGTTTTAGCCGACTAATCCTAGACCTTGGAGAGGTTACAATAGCCTTCTAAATCAGGGTCTAGAATTGCAAGATGATAGGGATTATACAACTAAGCGTGTACGTCAATATAGGGAACTATAGCTATAGCAGTGGTAGAGGACTGTACTTCTATAAATGCCTTTACGGAGTGTAACGGCACTTGTAGAAGCCTTCTAAATGCAATATCCTCTGTACTGCCTTTATTGGAAAGAAGCCTAGCGGCAAGGAGGTAGACCCCGAGTTCGTAGTATAGATCCGTATATACTTTGCTGATAAGAGGTAGGATCCCCTGTGCGCTATAATTACTAAATAGGGTTAGAAGCTCCTACTAGGGCTAGTGTCAATGTAGACCTAGAAGGAGAAGAAGAAGGTGACCTTCCTAGGAGGGGTGGTAGCTACCTTTATAGACTACTTAGATATGGATAGGCTTAAGAAGGAGCTTGGTGTATTTACTAACTTCGACTATAGGCCTTATCTACTCTATAAGAGTATCCTCCTCGATAACTATAGTATACTCTATATCGTCAACGACAAAAGCCTCCTAGTCCTAGGGTCGTTTATCAAGTCTAGTGATGATAATAAGGTCGACTCTAGTACTACCTCGCTCTTAATTTAGGGGCAAGGAAGATAGATTATTAAGAACGTACTCTATAGCGACTATAGAGAGTTTACGGAAGACCTTGAGCTTACTAATATTATATATATCAAGGGCTTTCATATCAATATCATCTCTGAAGTATATCTTAATGCCTCGAAGGTATAGTTCAGCGGTCTAGACTATACCCTGTACTTTAGAACAATAGAGGAGAGCGTTGTTATTAAAAAGCTATCCTATAGATATAACCTAGTTTTCTTCTAATATAATAAGCCCTCTTCCCTATACCTCGAGACTAGCTTAGCAGGTATAGTAACGCTCTTAATAGCTATTTCAGAATATAGTTAAGTCGGGTATAAATAGTCCTTATAGCCGCTAATAGCTTATAAAGACTCCAAGGAGCTCTAGTATCTTAGGGCAGGCTACCTAGGAGCAGAAGCACTCCAAGTACTTGTTTATAACGCCCAAGGCGTACGAATCAAGGGAATTCGTAGGTCGGAATACACCTTATGCGTATAGGTATATATAGAAAGTGTTATCTCCCGCTGTACGTCACTAAATCGATCAATAAGGCTATTCTGGCGTATATCGTAGGACTTGTTTGACTACAAATATAGCTATAACAGGTCCTTATAGCTTCTATTGATCAAAGACGAGTATAGTAGTAAGCTTTTCTATATCTTACTAGCTAACAAGACTAGTGTTTCGGTATTCCCAGCGCTCTAGAACTTTGAACGCTAGGTACAGAGGTAGTATAGTATACCTATCTATAAGATCCATCAGGACTACGATATAGCTACTATTGGCATTCGAGGTAGTACTGAATACGAACTCTAGGCTGCTAGGGAGGGTATCGACCTCGAACTAACGCTGTCGAATACCTATAAGCCGAATAGGGGTGCCGAACGTATAGGCAAAGAAGTTACTACGAAGAGTATTAAGATACGGCTTATAGCTAACCTACTAGAAGAGCTCTAGCTAGAGACAACGCGAGCTATAGTCTAGCTCTATAATATAAGCCCTAGCTATGCCTATAACCTCTACTCACTGAATAAAGTACTAAATAGCTAGTTTAAATAGTACTTTCACTAGTACTAACTAGGGTTTGTCTACGCCCTTACTATAAACCTTAAGCCTAACTAGGGCGGAATCTATATTTATAGGTACTATGCCTATCCCTTAGTTAAGGATCGGGAATATAGTATAAACAAACATACTTTTAAAATATAACCAAGGGCTTATATTAGGTACCTTGTAGGCTACTAAGCCTCGAATATCTATTAGATATATGTTCTATAGCTCAGACGGGTTATTGTTACTCGTAATATAACTTTTGACGAGCGAACGTTCTATTAGGACGACGATCAGCTAGATCTATAGCTACTAGCGGTTGTAAGGTATACTATCGAGCTTATTAAGCTCGAGGTACCTGTTCTAGAGGGTAGAACAGTGTTCGCCCCTAAATCAGACGGTCTATAGAGCTCTGAAATAGAGCCTTATACTATAGAAGCTCCTAGTCCTAGTTAGGACTTAGGGGTAGAAGCATCTAGAAAGCTCGCTTTACGTAATATAAGCAAGCCTAGTATACTAAATCCTAGTTATAAGGAGCTAGCTACTAGAATTCTAACTCCTAAAGCAACTCCTAAGCCGTATAGCTAGGAGGAAGAAAGTATACCAAGCCCCTCTAGAGACAGCCTCGGGGGTGGCCATAATAACGATTCAGCTACCCTAGCTAAATACAAGTACATCAGGAAGGTCTAGGGCCCTCCTACGTACGCAAGTGTATAGAGGTGAGGTCTAGGACTAGGTTCTAGAGGTACGACTAGTAGAATCGTAGCCTTTACCGCTCTAATCTATAATACGGGCGGTATCTACGTTCCCCAATAGGTAGTATAGTACGTCTTTTTATATACCTACCTCTCTAATATAGAGAATATACTCCAGGAGGGAGATAGTAACTACTATACGCTATATATAGTATTCGTAGTAGCGGTTAAACAACCGAGAGGGGGTAGGCCAGGAGCTGCTCTAAGCCCTCCTCGGCTTCGTTTCGAAGACCTCTAAAAGGTTCCTAAACGCTAGAGAGACCTAGAGAACTACTAGATAGGCGAAATATATAAAAAGGCCGTCTAAAAGGAGATCTTAGGCCTTATCGAGAAAGAAACCTAGGAAGAGGTCTTCTATACCTTACGGGGAGTCCCTCTGAAGTGGGTGTTTACCTATAAGTTCGATTAAGATAGCTACTTCGAGAAGTATAAAGCTAGAATCTACGTTCGAGGGGACCTCTAGGAGATCGATTCGATATAAAGCACTTATATAGCCACTTTAGCAGCTCGTTCCTTTTGTACTATAGTAGCTATTGCAGTATACTTCGACCTAGAGATCAAGCAATTCGATATAGTATAGGTGTTCCTAAATATAACGCTCTCTAAGGGAGTGATTTACGAGCTTCCTAATAGCTTCAAGGTACCTAGGAAGGCGATTCGCCTATAGAAGCCCTCTATAGGCTATAGGAGTCGCCCTTCCTTTAGTATAAGGAGTTCTTGGGAATACTATCTAAACTAGGCCTAATAAGCTTAGGGGAGGAGCTATACTTGTTCTTCACCCCTAATAGGTATATTGTAGTGCTGTTTTACATTGACGACTACCTAGTCTTTTACTATAAGGTATACTAAACCTAGGCTACTACTATTATAGACTCTCTCAAAGCTAAGTACGAAGTATATAAGTAAAGAAATATAGCCTAGTTCCTAGGGATTCGAATACTTAGAGACCGCTAGCAATGTAAAATCTAGCTAGTATACGACCAATATATCGAGAAGATCGCTAAGAAGTATAGGCTAGCTAAAGAGATCTTTCTAAATACCCCTCTTCCTAGTATCGACCTCGAAAAGCACTCTAGAATAGCTACTAAGGTAGAGATTAAAGAGTTCTAGGAGCTTGTAGGATTAATACTATATACTATAGTAATAATTAGAGCTGAGATTACCTTTATATCTAGTCTTCTATTATAGTTCCTTACTAACCCTGGTCTAGAATATATAGTAGCTGCTAGGTATATTATTAAGTACTTTTATAGTACCCTATTCCTAGGAATCTAGTTTAGGGGTATAGAGGTAACCTAGATCCTATTTCTAGGAGTAGATACCTCGTTCATAGATAACTTTAAGACCTATAGGTCTTCTCAGAGGTACTTTATTATACTATTTAGCGGACTTATTTACTAGAAGGCAACTAGGTAAGCCATAGTTACTCTATCTACTATAGAGGCTGAACTTCTAGCATTCATAGATATTACTAAAGAGATAATAGCTCTGAAACGCCTTTTTAGAGATCTATAGCTTGAACTAGGACTTCCCTAAACGATTTTCTATAACAACTAGCAGATAGTTCGGCTAGTGGTAGATACTAACAAAAGAATTAGTACTCGACTTCGCTATATAGATATCTATAACCTTTAGGTATGCTAGGAGTATACTAAAGGGTTGTTTAAAGCTATATATCTACCTATAAACGAGATACTAGTAGATAGATTTATAAAATAGCTTTCAAAGTAGAAGTTCGAATACTTTAGAGGGCTTTTAAATCTTTAAGATATATATTATATTATCGAGGGCTATTTAGAGTAGCCTTTAAGAGCGTAGGAGAAAATCATTGTATTGGAGACAGAGCCCTAGACTAGCTTGGTATACGCCGGCGCTAGGTCTATAAGTATATACAAAGGCGCTAGCCTACTTGCTACTCTTCTTCTTTGTCTTCTATAGCGTTAGTACTATAACGAGCTACGCTATAGTAGCCACTATATACGCTATGCCCTCCGTCTCCTTATCCTTATCCTCCTCCTCCTCGCTCTCCTTAATAGGCTTGAAGGCCGCCTTCTTCTTACCCTTCTCCTCGACCTTAGTACGCTTAGCAGGGGTAGTAGTAGTCTTGCCCTTTATAGGCGTACTCTCCTTATCCTCCTCCTCACCTATAGGGCGAGGAGAGTATATATAGTAGCGCGGAGGGCGTCGATAGACTGTTTTTCAAGCGTTAGTACTTGGTAAGGTAGTTCTAGGGCGATATTACTTACAATCTTGCTAGGAAGCTCTTCCTAGCCCTAGTAGACCGCTAGGAAGCGAGTAGCCGATATAACAACCGACTCCGGACTATATTTTTATTTATTAATATACTAAAACACTGTTTCAAATAGCGAAACAGGTTCCTTATATCTCCCTATATATCTTGCTATATACGTAGCGCCTATAACAACCACCTTTGCCACTACTCTTACGGCAAACCCCGGAGGATTTGCCCCGAAGGGTAGAGCGTAGGTAGCTGAGGTAGGGCTACTCGTAGAAGGCGCGGTCGGCAACCTCCTCCTTGGAGGCCTTATAGTCCTCCTCCTCCTCCTCCTTATAAGTATATCTACCAAACTAGATTGAATCAGTATTATAAAGCTCTAAAACAGCTGCTTGAAACTCACTTGTTAGTACTAGAGGGAGCACTAGTAGGCTTCACACCTATATTCTTCTTGGCTTTAGTAGTAGCAGCCTCCTCGGCAGCGGTAGCCTGCTCGGCTATAGTAGCCTCCTTAGTAGCAGCAGCCTCCTTATATATACGAGTACGCTTTTCAGCAGCTGCTCTTGTAGCTATAGACCCCTTTCTAGGAGGCATTTTATTGTTGTTGTAGTTGTTGTTATTATTGTTTTTATTATTGTTGTTATTGTTGTTTTTATTAGTATTGTTGTTGGTGGCGAGGAAGTGGGAAAGGAAAGTTGTACGAGGAAAAGCGATTTTGAACTGTATAAGGAAAACAAAGGTCGCTTTGGAGATAGGTTCTAGGATTGAGTCCTAATTGGCCGTACTCCGATAAGTTAATTAGGAGTGCTGAACCCAATTGGCTACCTATCAATAGCGATTCAGAGCGCGCTTGAGCTCTGATTAGCTATATCAACTCAACCTCCAAAACCAATATTTAGAGCGACGATATCCCTAACAGGTGCTGGCAGCTATATACACTATACGTAGCTAGGGGGTGTGTCGCGTAAAGGCAGCTCTCTAGGCAGTATCTGTCAGGCAGGATTCCACCTGACTGGCAGCCTCTGGGCACCTGTCAGGCAGGGTTCCACCTGACTAGCACTGCAACTCTACTCTA
>MU854770.1:0-12285 GCA_033296685.1 Parachaetomium inaequale | reverse complement strand
GCCTTTGTAAGGCCCTCGTGCCTTTCTAGTGCCCGTTGGTCGATTTTTAGCCGGTGGTCGGCCGGCTGGGCGGTAGGTAGAGCCTAGTTCTGGGCTCTATACCGTTATTATCGGTTGGTAGTCTCCTGGGTCCACCTGGCCTTCCAGGCTCTGATAAGGGCTTCTATAGAGTCCTTGCCCTATACTTTCCAGGCCGAAATAGCCTCTGTAGCCTCTTCTGTTACAAGGGGCTGTATAGGCCCTCTAGCTCTCTGTAGCCACTGGAACTGATTGCGAATTCAGTTACAAGCTTCGTTGACTAGTAGGCTAGGGGGTCTGTAGTTGGAAGAGGGCTCTGTTATGGAGGGCCCTGTTGTGAAGAGCCCTGTTGTGGGCCCTGAAGCCCTAGGGTTCAGGAGAGTATGCTTTTGAAGTCGGTCTTCGAAGTCGGCCAGCCTCTTATTAAAGTAGAGGTCTAGTGGAAGGACCTACATTTCGGCTTCAAGGTGTCGAATAGGAGTAGCCTTGTAGACCCCTGCTACTATCCGTAGGCTTCGGCTCTGTGCCTTCTATAGATCCTTTGCAATGCCCTGTAGCTATCCCCTAATAGGGGTGGGCTTATAGAAGCTTGAAGCCCTATAGGCTAGTACACTACGAATATACTTAGTATAGACCTCCTGTACCTTGGCTAGAGCTAGGCCCTAGGTCTTAGTAGCTATTCTTAATAGTGTAAAGTCCTGCGTTTTCAGCTTCCGTTTGATAGTCTCTTTATAGGCCTTCTAATTTAGACTCTAATCTAGCTAGACTCTAAGGAATCGGCTAGAGAGTATTGGCTGTACTATATTAAAGCTCTACCCTATTGGGTAGCTAAGGTTGACTAGGTTTAGCTACTGTTTTCGGCCTTTGTTGAAGTGGATCAGCTCGCTCTTTTCCCTAGCGAAGACTATCCCCTTGGATTCGGCCTACTATAGACAGGTCTTCCAGGCCTCTTCTAGTTGCTAGCAGTTAGTCTAGGGCCCTCGGCCAAAGGCGAGAAGGTTGGTATTGTCTACAAAGCCTACTCTAGCTACCCCTAGATGCTTTTCCTTTAACGCTCTATATAGAGAAGTAATATAAAGGATAAAGAGAATTGGCGAAAGTGGAGAGCTCTGTAGGACCTCGGCCTTGACCGGTATAGGCTCTATAGCTTAGCTGTCAAAGAAGAGTATAGCTCTCCTATTACCTAGCTAAGCCTTAATCCATCGTACTAGCTACCTAGGGAAGCCATAGGTCTAGAGAGTATCTAGTAGCCTTATATAGTTGACTGTATCGAAGGCTTTAGATATGTTAAGCTATAGTAGAAAGGTAGTTGCTCCCTATCTCTAAGCCTCCTAGACCTAAGCTACTACTAGCGGAACGGCTAGTTCGGTAGACCGGCTAGCTCTGTTACTCATTTATTCGTCGGGCAGTAGACCGTTCTACTCTATAGCTTCGACTACCCTTCTATATGACAAACCCAGTCAGACCTAACTCTGAAAGAGTTCAATAGAGGTATTAAGATTAGTTCGGTCTAAAGGTTTAGTAAAGCTGAAGGGTTTACAACAAGGTATTCCTCACAATGAGTATAGAATACAAAGGTTACTACAAATACTATAATATATTACTTACTAGAGGACTCCTAGAGCCCTCTAGCATAAGTAACTATATAGCTAGCTGTTTATAGTACTCGTTGTACTTATAGCTACTTCCTATAATTACCCTGAGCATGCTGTACTTATAGTGCTCGCTAGCCTTAGCCCCGAACACCCTAAGCACCTACTTAGGTGTCTTAGCATAGCCCCTGCTAAGCACCTTATATGCCTATATTCCTATTAGTAGCATACCTCGTAGTAATGACTAGTCCGGAGCACCCCGCACCCCTACGCCTCCTATAGGCTTCCGACTCGTTGGTTTAATTCGTGATATTCTAGCTATTAGAGCCTCCAATACCTTCCCTAGAGTAGGTAGGAGGGCTATAGGTCTATAGCCTTTAGGGGTCCTATATATAACTAGGGGCTTCCCTAGCTTTGTTAGAACTACTGTTTTAGCTTCTTTGAACCATTCAGGGTACTACTGCAGTTCGAGATACCTAGTGTAAAGGACCGCTAGGATTCAGAACAGTGGCCTCCTACAGGCCTTGATCAGGCCTGTAGGTATAAGGTCTTCCCCTAGGGCCTTCTAGGGTTTGATCCTAGAAAGGGCCCTAGCTATATCTCTAATAGTAACCTCCTTTCGAACTTCGAATAGTAGCTAGTCGAAGGCTTCATTGAAGGTTGTATTAGGTATATTGCTAAGGTTAGCTAGTAGGTTTAGAAAGAATCTAGCTGCGAGAGCTTCGGCCCTCTAGCTGTGAGTTATAAGGTCTAGCTAGCTAGGGCTCCCGTAGAGTGGTAGTAGTTTTAGTAGTTCGGTGAGTTGGAAGCTCTTCGAGTATAGGGGGTTGTAGATTAACTAGACCTCTACTAGAGCAATATATTAATACTATTCTAGTCTACTTTAGAGATATATAACTATTATTATACTATTATAGTAAAATAGAGCTATAGAGTATATTAGGAGTAGAAAAAAAGTAAAAGGAGATTCTAAGGTTAGGAGGAGAAGGGAAGAGGAAGACTCCGATAGTATAAACGAGCTAGTATACTTCGAGGGTCGGGATATAGTTAGTTCGCATCCCTATATAAAGGACGAGATCCTAGCGCTAAAAATATATCTCTATCGCGAGTACACGAGAGGCGTTCTGGAAGACTCGACGGGCGTGAACGAAGTAGAATGGGCGACGCCTTCCGGCCCCCGTCGCCGGCGCCGTTTGTAGTCGTTACGGAGGCGGCGACGGTCCGGGAACGCAAACGGGTTCTTGTCCGGCAAAACATCGGGCAAACGTAGGAGTCGGGGTTGCTGAGTCATCATTTGCTCTGTGCACCAGCATTCATTTTGCCTACAACCCCCCTTGGCCGTCCTCCCCAGTCAGATAGGGGAGAAATCTTAGCCGTGGGAGAACTTAGCGTCACTTGATCTAGACGCCTCGCTCTGGTGTGACTCGGGGATTTCCGAAATCGAATCGTGACACATCTCTCGCACGGTTGCTCTACGTTCGTGGCATTTACCACATTCGAGAAGTTGTAGAGAGGGTTGGGGAGGCTTCGGGAGGCTTCGGGAGGCTTCGGGAGGCTTGTGCTAGCCACCCTGACAAGGACCCATCCGGCCTGACAGACGAAGCAAATGGCCCGTCAGTGCCTCTCCGCAGCTTCTGTAATGACTAAACCCGAGACCTCTGCAGGAGCCAGATTACGGGGTCAACGCGTGACCTTGCTTTATGGGTCCCCAGGATATAGAAAGGGTTCTTGTGACCTCGTATCCGGGGTATTGAACGACTCGAGCATGGACTCGGCGTAAGACACCGACCGGATCTTATCTGATGTTACGTAAGTCGATGGCTGTCTCGATGGAATCGATCATGCATCCATCTGCGAATAGAACCTTAAAGTCATCCGAAAATCGAAAGTTCTGCCTCTTTGGGGAATAATGGTTCTGCGCATCCCCCACATAGACCATTCGCTCCAAGACGGATATCTCGTAGTCTCGGAGGCACCAAAGTCCGGCGTCCAAGATGGGAGCGGCTCTCGCGAGGTGTGGTCCTTCAAGCCAAGGACTTCAAGGTTGTCTTCCAGATACGCAGCCATTTTAAAAGCGGCGCAATACACCTGGACTCTTTCCTTTGTATAGTCTGGCTGGATAAGATGCGGGCCTGGATCCCTGCCCGACGATCCCTCGGCGTTGGCTGTTATCATATCCTGGCTAATCCGGACGTCGAGCGGCGCCTGCGCGAGGAGCTACGCGAGGAGATACCCGACCCGAAGCGATATCGTGTCAGCTGAGAGGCTGGCTAGCACTGGTGGCGGCGGCAGTGCTGCTCGGCAGCCCCATGAAGGAGACAATTTCTCCTACGAGGCTCAGAGGGCCCAGCTCAGCTGCTGCAGGAACAACTTACAAGGCACCACAAAATATCGAATACAGTTCCAGCCTGGTTGACATATTAGCACAGTATATTGCCGTCATACAGATCGTGAATTCATGGTTGTCTTCATTCTTCAAACCTGACCCGCACAGATGTACTATGATACAACCATCCGGGATGCCCCCCGCCTCTGCTTGATCTGGTAGATCAACGTCACCGTCCGAACCTGCACGTCCTCTAACAACAAATCATGCGTCCGCTTGGGGACGTCGCGCCACTCGGGCCGCAGCAGCGCCTGCCGGATCAGGCGGGACACGTGCAGCAGCCCGGCCACCTCCTTGCCGACGACGTGCAGCTGCAGGGCCTGCTGCGCCCTGCGGTCGACCTGGAACTCGCCCAGGCGGAGGGAGAGGTCGGCCGCGTTGGGCCCGGCGCCGCCGGGGGACCGGCCCGCCAGCACGGCGGGGACGCACTGCTCGAAGAGGGCGACCGCCTGGGCGAGGCACACGAGGATGAGCATGAGCGCCGTGGCCGATGACGGGGAAGGGTCCCGGTCCGGCGCCGCCGCCCCCGAGTACAGCAGCGGCTGCAGGGCCTCCCGGATGCGCGCCAGCAGCTGCGAGGTGTGGCGCAGCATCCCGTCGAGCGGGATCGGCGACTGCTGCAGCGTGCGCGACAGCTTCTCGAGCTGCGTGGCCCAGACCTGGACGCCGTCGGCCGGCGACGGGTCGGGGGTGCCGGCTGCCTGGCTGAGGCCGCAGCTCGAGGAGTCCTGGGAGCCCTGCGATGCCAAGGGGAACGGGGCGGCGGACAGCTGCTGCGCCGCTGTTTGCGGTGGAGGCTGCGACGGCGACTGCTCCTGCTGCTGCTGCTGCCGAGGCTGGATGATGTGTCTTGGAGATGCGGGCGGCGAGGAGCGCGAAGAAGACTGTGCGACGGAAAGGCGAGGGAAGGCGGGATCGAGAGCCCACTCCCCGATCTCCAAGGGCTCGTCGCCCATATCGTAAAAGTCGATATCGTCAAACGTCGAGATGAGCGGGTCGAAGCCGAGGCTATCAAGGTCGCTGTTGGTGTTGTTGTCGAGCAGTAGTAATGATTTCTGCTGCTGCTGCTGCTGTTGCGGCGAGGGGCTGCTCATGAGTTCGTCCCGCGTGCTCATGTGGTCATCCGTGGTAACATCTGAGCGTCTCCTGTCACCTAATGAGGCGGCCGACGGTAGCGCGTGCTGATGGAGCTCGCCTCTGCTGACGCTCTCGGACGGGCTGGCGGAATCCCAATCGTGGTGTTGCCGAGACTGCTGAAGCGCCGGCCCGAACATGGTGTCCAGGGCTTTGTGGAAGCTCGGCTTGCGCCGCCTGGCTAAGACGCCGGCCGGGGCGCGGCCCATGTTGGACTCGCTGTAGTGACATGTCTTGCGGCCGCGCAGGCAGCGCTGGCAGCCCGACGTCTCGCCCGTGCAGCGGACCTGGCGGGCGTGTAAGAATCAAAGCGTCAACTGTCGCGCGATGCGCTCCGCTCGAAAGCCTGCGTACCTTTGAAAAGTGGCAAGTGTCGCACGCGATCCGCTTCTTTCGGACGTTTGTCGACGAGAGGCTGGTTGCCGACGAGTCGGGGGCCTGGCTCCCGTCAAACGCTAACATGGTGTTGAGCAGCGATTGACACTGATGACGCGCGCGATGCCGGCTGCACGGGTCCCGCTTGCTGATCTACGCGAATGATATGTACACCTCCACCGGGGTTTGAAATGCTAGCGCTGTGAATTAGCAGGGGTCTTGGCAAGGCATCATTACAGGGGTCAATGATTCGCCCGATGGGTCATCTCCAAGCAATTTCTACAGCAGAGTAAAAGCAGTAAGACCCACTTGCCCTAAAGAATGACCGTATAAGATGCTCTTGCTAATTCACTGTGCCTAGCATTTCAAAAACCTGGTGGTAAAGATAGGATCTATGGTCAACTCCCTTCATATTGTCGATGGCTGCTGCGCAGTCAGGAGTGACCAGAATCAATCCGCTTACGTCTGCAAGTGCGGGCGGTTGGTGCTGCCGACAGCTGTGTAATCAATCCGCTCACATCTGCAAGTGCGGGCCGTTGGTGCTATCGATGGCTATATACACCTCCACCGAGGTTTGAAGATATTGACCGTGTGAATAGGCAGGGGTCATAGCAAGGAGCTGTTGTACCATATTCCTCCGCCAGGGTCACAAACCGAACAGCCAGGGCGCTGGTCAGGGCCCAGTTAACTGCTATTCTAGCAGTTTCTATTGGACAACGGCGCCTAGGGCTGGGCTGAAGCCGATGATGGGTCCTCCCTCCTTGTCACTCTTCTAGTATTTTCCATGGTATGTGACATGCTCGGTGGCGTTGTGCTCCCCTGCCCGCTCCCCTGTCTGTTCGGTTTGTAACCCTGGCGGAGGAATAGAAGGACCTTGTGGGGCCCTTGCCAGGAACTCTGCATATTCACAGCGCTAGCATTTCAAACCCCGGTGGAGGTGTAATACCAGGGGGCCAATATAGGCCGCCAAGAGATCTCAAATGTGGAGGGACTGCTGGCATAAAATGGGTTGATGGGGACGGCACACAATGCACCACGCTAAAACGCCGGCACTGGGGGCCTCTATCGCCCGCCCTGTAGGCGCGAGGCGTCAACAACCGGTAGATGCTAAGATGACCTGATGAGGCGCTCTTCCTGTCTTCCAGAGACGCCCAATCCGGCGTATTGACTGGATCCACATGGTGGGCAGGACAGGATGGGGGCCAGCGTATGTAGTGTAACAGTAACAACGCTTGCGATTAATATGTGATAGCGCCCTGGGGATCACCTACCTGCGATTGATTGGCCGGTTGTTGTTGGGTACGGTAGCAATATGCGGCACGTAGACGGCAGCGTGACCACAGCCACAGTCTCGCATCGTAACGAGGAGTATTTCCAACGGAATAAGCCCGAATATGGCCAATTTGCGCCGCAGAGTCTGGCTTTGTCGTGGAAAAGGTGAGTGCAGCCAAACCGTAACGAGTAGGAATGTGCGAAGGAGAGCCCTCAAGAACCTGCTCCTGCTCCTAGGCGGTTAAGCTAGATCCTACAAATACTTGACGCTCGGCTTCAACCTCAGCCAACGAAATGCACCACGCCCCTTACCCACTTTCCAGGTTTAATCGACGCCGTTGAACCGACATTTGAGAAGTCCGGTCGGGCCCGAAGGCGATCGGGAACCAATCCCAGGATGCGGCAGAATGGGGGGTATTTGTGGTATTGACGCTGCGACTGTACCGATACCTCCTGCATAGCGTACCACCCCACAAACGCCACACCTTCCTTCAGCTCCTGCACGGCAGGTCAGTTATCCGACGGGAAATGCGCGACAGAGAAGTTCCAGATTGGAACGGGTCAGCATTGGGTCACAGGCAAATACTGTATGTAGGTATGTACTGTACCATGCACCGTTCATATGCTAGTGTACAGGTGTGGTGGGCAAAACGGGCGCTTGCCCGCGAGGACTTGGAGCACATTAATAATTGAGCTTCAGAAAAGCAGGCTGCCTTGTCCGAAGGGTCCAGACTCCCAGTGCCGACGGGGCACAGCCTTGCCCATTCGGGGTGATTCCGGACTCCGGTCGCTCCAGCAGACCGTTACTCCTACTCCGCGCCTGTTGGGGGCCAAAAAATCCCCTCTAAAAGTTACCAGGCCTTGGCTGCACGGATTGAAAATGTGGTCTCGACCGATTTCTTGGTGCTGAAGAAAAACCTTTTGGGACTCCCTATCGCACCCCTCTCAGTTCCCATTCAGTGCTTTTCTTTGGTTGGCGACGTACCGAGAATGTACAGATTGTCGCCTTGGCACGATCGTGCGCATTCAATTGGCCGATCTTGCATTTGTCAAGAACTCGGCCGATTCCACGATTGCAACCTTGAATGCGGAGCAAAGGGATGCAACTCTGGTCTGTTTCCTTTTCCCGCAACGAGCGCCACCAAGAACCCCTATCTCAACGCAACAAGCACCTGTTATTGACAGCATAGGAACAGCTGTGAGGAACTCAATTTTCCAATATCTACTCAACTGACAACTTTCTTCGCTAGAACGGCTTTTTTAGCCATGAATACTTCGTACCTTGCGCTGCAATCCCACAAATGACGACCCCTTGGGGGGGCAGTGTCCCATACATACCCCTAACCCTGGCCATCAACTCTCCCGGCGCCCCTTTCACATTCAATCCATCCACAACCATGCCTAATGAGGCGAAATTCAATAGGCCTACCATGCCGGGGAGCTGGGAACAACAAGAGTCATACTCGGGGGCAGTGCCGACGCATCCAAGTTCGAGTTGAGACCCCCTGTGCTAGAAACTGCGGAAACAGTCAAACCAGCAGTGAACCCCTGACTGCTAGTCGCCATTCGAAAGCGCAACACCTGCCTTGAGCCTGAGCTCCCGCACCCACTTCTCCACCTCCTCCTCCAGATCCACGTTGTACAGCCATCCGAGCTCCCCGCCCTCGCCGCGGGTCAGACCGGCGTCGGTCCAGATGGCCCCAGGGGGCAGCTTGGCCTTCTCCGCCTCGGGCAGCCGCTTCGCGTTCATCTGCGCCGTCAGGTCGAGGATCCGCTGCACCCGCGCCTGGCGGTAGCCCTGCCACGCCCGCGCCGCCGCGTCCAGCGGCACTTCCGGGGACAGCCGCGCGAGCAGCGCCGCCAGCGCGCACACGTCCTCGACCGCCTGGTTGGCGCCCTGCCCGACGGTGGGCGGGATCGCGTGGGCCGCATCGCCCACCAGGATGACGCGCCCGGACCTGTCGGACAGCCAGGACGCCAGGGGCGGGAGGCCGTGGAACGCCCAGAAGCCCATCCTGTCGACCGTCATGGCCTCGAGCGCCGACTGCACCACGTCGGGCCAGTCGGCCTGCTGCTCGTGGATCATGTCGTACAGCCGCTGCCTGTCCTGCCGGAGCGCCCGCCACCCGGCCTCGTCCAGCTCCGGGAAGCGCCGCTGCGCGCCGACGTAGAGCTCCGACCCGTCGGGCCGCTGCGGCACCAGCAGGAACCCCCCCGGCTTGCCCATCGCGATGGCCGGCAGGCCGTATCCTTCGGGGATGCGCAGCCGCGACCGCTCCACGACGCAGTTGATGCCCAGGATGCCCGCGTACTGGGGCTTCGCATCGGGGAAGAGAGACGAGCGCACGGCCGAGTGGATGCCGTCGGCGCCGACTAAGAGAGAGGCCGAGGCGGTCCGGCTGTCGGTGAAGGTGAACTCGACCTTTTCGCCGTTCTCTTCCGAATCCACCACGGTGGCCAGGGCGCTGTCAAAGTGCACCGGGATGCCGCGCTCGCGCACCATGGCCAGCAGCTCGCCCAGGAGCTCCCTGCGCATGATGCGCATGGCCTCGTAGCCGTAGATGGCCCGCGAGCCGAAGTAGTAGATGTCGGTCGTCCCGTCCCGGTCGTTCTGGAAGTAGAGCTTGTCGAAGTTGAGCGCCTTGTCGCGCAGGCGCTCGTACGCGCCGAGGCGGTCGAGCGGGCGCAGGGCGTTGGGCGAGAGCATCAGCCCCCCGCCCGGGTTGTGGTGCTCGGAGCGTGCCTCGTAGACGGTGCATGGTATCTGGACGCGGTGTAGCGCGAGCGCTAGGGTGAGGCCCTGATGGACGGACGCGGACGGTCAGAGGAGTGTTGGACAAGCGAGCGGGTTATCGGGCCAATCAGCCTGGGTAGGGTAGATACTACTACTAGTAGTGGTAGTGGGGATGCTACGGTAGGTAGGTACTACTTACGGCCAGGCCTCCCCCGATGATGGCTATTTCGGAGGGGGGTGCTGTGAGCGTCATGGATGGTGGCGGCAACCGGGGAAGGTGGCACAGCTGAGGCTGGGGAATATGGCCGGTTGGGGGGGGTTGTCAGTCGCTGGTGTGATCGCGGCTTGCCGCTGTTTCATTAAGTGCGCTGTCCTAAGGTGGGCAGCCCTCGGGTTTGAGCATTGCATCAGGCTTCCGCGCTGCCCCCTATTTGCGTGCTATGCAATCGCACAAGGCCTCCGCAGACTGCGCCGAGTGACGGAACGCTGCTATCCGGGTAAAGTCGTAACGGCAGTCAAGCATCCTCAGCTCATAATAATAGCAAGCGACCCGCAAACAAGAATTTGAAAGACTTGTCGGTGTCCGGCGGCTGTCGAGCGGCTCGAGTGCAGACGGAAAAATAGCAATACTCTGAAAGGAAGGTAACACTGTGAAGGTACCCGTGTTGCTAAGGTGGTAGTACTGATGCACACTAAGCTGGACCGAGTGCTTTGCGCCGCAATCAGACAGAAATGGGCCAAATGGTGCAATACTCGGATCGTTTATAGCTCCGGCGGCACACGGGAATCGCCAGAGGCTTATCTCACGCCGAACTGTGTGAGACCGACCTCGCCGAGGGAGGGTGGGTGGTGTGGCGCAGTTGAAGGGACCGGGCGGGGTTGAAGCAACTTGAGGGCGTAGAAGGCAACCCATCTGGCACGAATGCGCCGCCAGCGCCGCATGCAACACATCCACGCCTGAACTGCCTCAAGCGTAGAGACAGATTGCGAGTCAGCTATGCTGTACTATGGTAGTAGTCGAGGCCGGGAAACTTTGCCCCTTCGGTGCGGCAAGTGCACCCTGAGATGCTTCATCCCCCGAATAAGCCGTCTCAGTGAACTGTCAGTTTGCTCCCCCTCTCCCCGCCCCCCTGGAGGCAGGCTATCGATCTCGTTGAATACTAGTAATACCTGCGCCTCCCCGTTCGTCGCAACGCTTTCTACGCCTCGAGTAATGCCTCTCTGCGTCTGCACTACTAGTACACTGAAGTACTACTGGTAGCATTGGATTATCCTCATATATTCGACTGTCGCGACTACTATGAGCGGTGCTGCACCTCCGCCGGGAGGGTGGATCGACCCTACCAAGGCGCCTCTGCAGCAGGCGGCCGTTCTCCTAGTAGGGCCCGTCACCGCCTTCTACATCCTCGCGCTGGCCGCACTTGGGCTCCGGGTCTGGGCAAAGTACATCAAGAAAGCGCAGTTCCGCTTCTCCGACTACGCCGTCTTCACCGCCGCCCTCTTCGGCACGGGCTACCTCGCCATCTGCTGGATCGCGGTCGAGCGCGGCGGCATCGGCTACCCCATCGTCCAGGTGGCGCCGCCGGAGCAGCTGCTCATCCGCAAGCTCTTCTTCGCCGCCTGGCTCGTGCAGGCCTACGCCAACTCGTTCGTGCGCCTCTCGATTCTCGACTTTTTCGTCTCGGTCTTCTCGTCCTCCAAGGGCTTCTGCCGCGTCGTCTACGGCTTCGAGGCCGCCAGCGTGGCCTACCTGGTCGCCTGCACCATCACCTGGCTCGCCACTTGCCAACCCTTCCAGTACAACTGGGAGCTGGGGCCGGACGTGCCGCGGCACTGCGGCAACCTGCCCATGAAGTTCCTCCTCAGCGCCGTCTTCAACCTCGTCCTCGACCTCTGCATCCTGGTGCTGCCCATGCCCGTGCTCTGGACCCTGCGCTTGAACACGCGCAAGAAGATTGCCATCAGCGTCGTCTTTGGCCTGGGTATCTTGTAAGTGCTTGCTAAGCATCGTGGCTTTCATAGTGAGTTGGGTACTGATTCGCCCACCTTTTCTAGCGTCTGCTTCGCAACGGCGTGGCGAACCTACCACGTGGTCAAATTCTCGCGCCCGGAGAACCAGATGAACTTCACCGTCGCCGTGGTCGAGGACGCGCTCTGGTCCGGGCTCGAGATCACGCTCGGGATCGTCAACGCGTGCCTGCCCGTGATGCAGCCGGCCGTCCGGCGCATCGTCGACATCCCCTTCCTCCGGCTCGTCACCTTCACCACGAACCGGTCGCTCAAGCACTCCAAGATGTCGGACGGCTCGAGCGCGCCCTCGTACTCCTACTCGCGCTTCCTCTCCTGGGCCCAGCTCGGCAGCTCGCGCGACCGGTCCGAGGCCGGCACGGGCATCGAGCGCAAGGTCGACTACTCGGTCGACATTGAGATGGGCTCGGCTCACCCCGGCATGCCGCTGGGGATGGAGAAGACTGGGTCGACCACGCGGCTGGTCAGCAGGAGCCGTGACGCGGTGACGTATCACAACCCCCCGACCAACTATCGGTAGTGGCGGGGTGGCGGCAAATGCCGGGTTGGGATTGCAAGGACGCAGCTGCGGCTTGGGGGTAGTGCTCCTGTACTGTACATAGTGAAAAGGACCTTCGGTGGAGGCCTCAATGGTTGTAACGCTCCGATGTATTCATAGTGGCAAGGGAATGCCGCAATGAGTTTATGTTATTCTAGAGAGGCATGCATGCAGAAGAAGATGGGTGATGTAGATGGATTGAAGATAT
>MU854769.1:0-12364 GCA_033296685.1 Parachaetomium inaequale | reverse complement strand
AAAGACAACCCCCTCCTCTCCTCTCAGAAGTGAATGAATGGACGAGCTGGGAATCGAACCCAGGACCTTTCGCACAACCAGAAGAAACCTCGCAAGACAAGGCCCAGGAAATGCTAAGCGAACGCTCTACCAACTGAGCCACACGCCCTGTCGGGAGGAAAAGGTGGAGTATCACTAGTCAGGAGTGGAGACCCCTGTGATGGGGATGGGAGGGTAGATGGTGGGTTTATCAAGGCCGTGCCCGAGCCGGTGGGTGGGTACTACTCTATTTCATGGGGAGAATCCACGGTGGGAATTCAAGATGAGAAGGGACGGGGAGAAGGGATGGGGTGGTGGTGGGATTGGTGCAGGTGCAAGCTGGAGAGGGTTGGATGCGATGGGATGGGTATAGCCCCAGAGCAGATGGGCACAATAAACATATGTACCCATACACAAGACAGACCGACATGACCCCCAACGGGGGGGGGGGGCGGACGAGCCCGCCATTCAGAATGCCTGCTACCTCAAGGTTCAACCAGAGATGCCAAGAAAAAAAGCAGAGGAGCACCGACCCAACGCCTCCATATCAACCCCCCCAGACCCAAACCAAGCCAACCCGAGACCCAAACCCAGTCCAAGCCAAAGTCCGTCTCCTCACAAACGCCTTTGATGCCATGTATACCGCATGTGCAAAGAACCCGAGCTCACCAAAGCAAAACGCAAACTGCCAGGTGAAAGCAGAGATGTCGGCGCGGAAAAAGAAAGGAGGAAATAAAACATAGTCGAAAGGAAAAGAAAAGAAAGAAGGAAGAAAACCTGCATAGGGCAGGGGGTATAATAGATACTTCCGCCTCGACGCCAACGTCAAAAACAAACCTGACGCAAATGACCAAGCTGTACCCCCACTTATGTCAGCCAACCTCCCGCTTCCGCTTGAGCCCACCGTCCGTCCGCCCCTGAGCCTGCCCCTTCGGTAATCCCAACCCCTTGGGCCATGCCATCATCATTGCCAGATTGGGCGGGGGAGGCAGAGACCCAGATGGACGCCTTATATCCATGGGAAGAGACGACGCCGGAGACGACTCAGACGCGCGGGGTTGCCCGTTCACCGCCGGCTTCGGAAGCAACGCCGGCGACGCAGAAGCTCGGGGTTCTCCCTTGACGATTGTCTTTGGAACGGACAGTGGAGAAGGTACTGAAGACGCAGAGGTCCCCGGCGCACCATTCGCCATCATCGCCTTCGGGATGACCGACGGCGAGGCAGACGTAGATGCAGATGCCAACGAAGAAGCTCTGGGTTCTCCCTTTACCATGCCCTTCGAAACGGACAGCGGAGAAGGGACAGAAGAAGACGCAGGTCTCCCCGGCGCACCCTCCGCCATTGCCTTTGGAAGGACCGGCGGGGATGCAGACGTGGATGCTGAGGTCGGTGCCAACGTAGCCGCTCTGGGAACTCCCTTCGACATTGCCGTCGGCAAGGAGGTTGGGGGTGGTACCGAAGATGTAGGAGCCCTTGATACACCGTTCACCATCGCCTTCTGAAGCAACGCCGGCGATGCAGAAGCCCTGAGCCCTCCCTTTGCCATTGTCTTCGGAACGGAGAGTGGGGACGGTACCGAAGAAGATACAGGACCCCCCGGCACACCCTTCGCCACCGCCTTCGGAACGGACAGCGGAGATGGTACTGAAGAAGACGCAGAAGCCCCTAGAAATTCGTTCACCGCCACCTTCGGAAGCAACGCCGCCGACGTAGAAGCTCCAGATCCCCCCTTAACCACCGCCGTCGGAACGGACCGCGGAGACGGCACTGAAGAAGACGAAAACCCAGAAACCCCCGGCACACCCGTCACCATCGCCATCGGAAGCACCAACGGCGATGCAGAAACAGACGCAGACGCGGACGCAGAAACAGACGGAGACGCCCACGCAGCGACAGCCGCAGACAACTGCGGCGACGACACTACCGGCCTCATGTTATGCGCGCCCGCGACCGCCACGGCAGCGGCCACGGCGGCCGTCATGGCCTCGGTCGGGTACGTAGACGGCGAGTTTGAACCTTGGGCAGCTTGGATTTGTGCTAGGGCCTGAGCGCGGGCTTGGACGCGGGCGCGGGCTTCCGCCTGGATCTGCCCCATCCTCATGGCCGCTATCTGGTCCTGGGCGTGTCCCATCTGCCGGAGCCGCATGGCCGCTATCTGGGTTTGAGCCTGGGCCTGCATCCGCTGGTGGTAGAGCAGCTGCGTGTTATTCTGGTTTCGTGCCTGGCTCATCGCTGGGGGAGGTTGAAGTAGTGGGTTAAGCCGCGGCGGTTGAGCGTTCTGTTGCTGCTGTTTCTGGGCCGCTTGTTGCTGTAGCAGATGGTGCTGGGCCATTGGTTGCTGTAGCAGCTGTTGCCGTACCGCTTGTTGCTCCATCAACTGCTGCTCAGCGGTTCGTCGTTGCTGCTGCTGCTCCTGCCGGTCCCTCGCAGCATTAACGGCGAACCAAGTCTCCAGAGCCTGCATCGTCGGCGGCCGGTTATTGCGCAATATGGGCAGCGAGGGACGGCGCGGCTCAAGGCCGGCCCCTCCAACGCCAGCATGTTGGGGCCACCCCCGCACGTCGGCCGTCGGCACGCTGTAAGATCGAGAAACCTACGCTCGACCAGTGACCGACGGCCGCCGCTGCGGGGGGCCCCCAAGACTGAAGCTAGACGACCGCCGCGAGAAGTCGCCGCCCATGGCGGCAGGATCCGGCTCGCCCGGCGCGTCCTCGTAGTCAAATAGGCCGGGATGCCCATCCGGAAGACGCTGGGCGCCAAAGCCGACGACCTTGAAGATGTTGACGCGGCCGCCGTTTGTCGCCGTCTGTAGCTGCTCGTGGAGGCGCGCGAGTTGGTACTGGCGCTTGGTGGGCGCAAACACGGGCTGCGGGACAACCGGTTGTGGGTTCCAGTTGGCGAGGGCGCCCATCACGGCAGCCGTCTCCTCGTCGCTGTCGACCGCCGCCTGGTTGGCCTCGTCCTCGTCCTCCAAGGGCGCGTTGGCATCGATGGCGGCCTTCTGCTGCTTGGCCTGGTTCTTCTTCTGGTACGCCGCCAGCAGCATGTCGTATGGCAGGGACCGGCCGGGCACGGCTCGCTTGGCGCTCATGCTGTGGCTCTTGCATGTGAGTGAGCGCGCGCAGGGCTGGCCGTTGGGCAGCAGCACACCGCACTGGCGCTCAACATCGACGGGGCCTTTCGGTTTCGCGGCCTTGGGCTTGGGCTCATCCTTCTTCTTCTTGGCCTTGCCCTTGTCGAGCTCGCCCTCGGCCTTGCGCTTCTTGCCAGAGACATTCGTCTTCTTTGTCTTGCCGGCCGTCTTGCCGCCGGCGTTACCGTCTTTCGGCTCGTCGTCGTCGTCGCTATCGTCGTCGCCGCGGCCGGCGCCGTCGCCCTCGGCCTTGCGCGCCTCCTCCTCCCGGGCCGCCTCCTTAAGTCGCTCGCGGGCCTCGCGGGCCTCCTTCTTGCGCTGGGCCTTTTCCTTCTTGATCCTCAGGCAGCGGGCGACGTGCTCGGCGCCGGCCGACGGCGTGATGACCTTCTTGCAGTGCTTGCACTGAAACATGTCGAGGGCGTCTTCGAGCGGGCGGCCGGTGTGGAAGTTCTCGCGCGAGGCGTCGTCGAGCTGGATGGTGACGGGGCTGGGCGAGGCGGCGGTGATTGCGTTGTCCTTTGATTTCTTCTTGTCATCTGTGGTCGCGCGCGGGGATTAGCAGGCGCGGGTTGGAAATGCTGCTGGCACTGCAATGAGGGTTGAATGCGGCGAACCTTCGAGGACGTTGGCCTCTTTCCAGTTGCCGGGCTTGGCCTGTTTTGGCGGGGCCTTTCTGAGCTTTATTTTGCCGAATGCTTGGGGCCGCGAGGGGGTGACTGATTTTTTGGTCGAGGCGACCTTGATGGTGGCCTCCTCATCTGTTGCGGCGAGAAAAGTGTGGTTAGCAAGAGGGCACCAAGTTGGCCGACTGCGGGGAGGAGGGTGGAGGGAGGGCGTCGCGTGCGAGAGAGCAGCCATACCCTTGCGCGAATCCATCGTGGCCATCGCGGAGCAGCGGCCGTGGTATCAAAAAGGTGTGTGCATTTACGAAAGGACACTAGAGAGAGCGCCGGGAGGGCACAGTCACGGGCAACGGACTGGTGCTGCCCATCTCAGGCGGTCCTTTGTTGAATGTGTCTCCCGGTGTTGCACGTCGGATGGAAGACGGCAGTGGAGCCTGAGCCGACTGGAGCGACGCCCAGTCAATTGGCGCGGTCGCGAAGGTGGAGCACTGAGCACGTGGTGGAATCCAAAGCTGCCAAGCTGCCAAGGTTAGGTACCAATAAGCAGTTATCCGGGCAGTGCCAGGCCTAACCCTTGCACATGTATAAACACACAAAGTATATGCGATTCTGGGGTGAGCAAAGCAAGGTCTTGAAATTCACTGTCAATGTTCCTTTCCCTCTAGCTAGAAAATGCCCGTTTGTTCACTCAGGTCACTGCAGCCCTGTTTCTCATTTCTCGTTTCTCATTACCATCCCCTCGCTCTGTTGAAAGCCACTAAAAAACCCGTCCATGTGGCCCTCCGCTCCCATTACTGCCACAGCCTCGGAAAAAATCATAAGAATGTCGGGAATGTCGGTACGGGTTGTTGCCCCCTGATCTCCGCTAGTTGCGACGGCCGCGCGGGGGCCGGGAGCGAGACTTCGATGAAGATGTTTGGTTGGAACTGCCCTGCGCACGTCCGGAACCCGACTGACCATCAGGGCGGGGGCGGCTGGGCAATGCCGTTCCCGGAAAGCCAGAGCCCTGGGAGTCAAAACCTTGAGACTGAGAGCCGAAGCCTTGAGGGCCAGAGCCTTGGGGGCCAGAGCCTTGAGAGCGAGAGCCTTGGGAGCCAAAACCTTGAGGGGCAGAGCCTTGGGTGCCAAAGCCTTGAGACCGAGGGCGAGGGCCTTGAGAGCCAGAGCCTTGAGAACCAGAACCTTCAGAACCGGAGCCCGGATTGCCAAAGCCCGGATAGTTGGGACCGGGATAACCAGGGCCCGGATACGCAGGACCGGGATAACCAGCACCGGGATAGCCGGAGCCCCAATAGCCAGGATAGACAGCTCCCGGATGGCCAGCGCCCGGATACAAGTGCCGCCACGGAGAGTCAAAGTAGGTACCGGGAGGGGGCGCAAAGCCTCCGAGTCCCGGCGGCATCTGTCCACTCGCGGGTTCGGGTTGTTCCACATAACCACCCAGAGCAGGCATGGGCTGCTGCTGCTGCCACGCCTAGTAGCCGCCGTAGTTGCCCTGGCTCGGGACCGTCTGCCCGTAGCCGCCGTGCGGGTGCATCATCTGCTGCGCCTGGAGATGCTGCGGGTGCTGCTGCTGCTGCTGCTGCTGCTTGGGCATCAGGTCGCTGAACCACGGGTGCGTCAGGGCCTCGGCGGCCGAGACGCGCAGCTCGGGCCGCAGCTGCAGCAGGCGCTGGAGCAGGTCGATGCCGACCGGGTCGATCTGGGGCAGGATGGTGCTGAGCGGCTGCGTGGCGTACATCTGCCACGTCGTCTTGTACTCGGGGTACTGCGACAGGCCGGGCCACGTCCGCTCCGTCGGCGTGCCCATGATGCGGAAGATGCGGACGATCTGGTCCTCGTTGGTCGTGCCGGGGAACAAGGGCCTGCCAGAGAACATCTCGGCCATGATACAGCCCGCCGACCAGATGTCGATGCTGGTGTTGTAGGTGCGGCTGCCGAGCAGCACGTCGGGCGCCCGGTACCAGAGCGTGACAACCTCATTCGAAAAGGTGTTAACCGGAATGCCGAAGGCTCTGGCGAGACCAAAGTCGCCCAGCTTGAGCTGCCCCTTGCCATTAATAAGGAGGTTCTGCGGCTTCAGGTCTCGGTGGAGGACTCGGTTCTTATGGCAAAAGTCAATCCCCTTCAGGAGCTGGTACATGAACGACTTGATGACGGGCGGCTTGAGGGCGCCGCGCTCGCCCTGGGTGTCCATGTACTTCTTGAGGTCGCCGTCCATAAACTCAAAAACGAGCATCAGCTTGTTCTCGGTGTGGATGACATCGTGGAGGGCGACAATGTTCTCGTGCTTCAGCTCCTTCATAAGGGAGATCTCACGGATCGCTGTGCTCGGCGTGCCCTCCTCCGAGTCGAGGTGGATCTCCTTCAGCGCCACCAGCTCGCCCGTCTGGCGGTTGCGGCCTTTGAAGACCTGGGCCATGTTAGCATACAGCGGGCCAGGACTGGCTGGAGGCCATGACTCACTGTGGCGTACGTGCCCTCGCCCAGCTTCTCCAGCTGCTGGAAGGACGCAGCATGCCTCTTGCCGTCCATGGTTTCGGTCCGGGGCTGAGCGCTCGCGGTATGTAGGGAGGTATCGGTCGGGTGGTCAAGGACGCCAGAGACGGCGAAGCGGGCGATTGGCGGCGGTCGAAGGGGCGACGCGTGTGCGGGGGCGAACAGCACGCTGCCGGCGGTGGCTATCGTGCGAGGAGAAGGTTGCGATCCAGGGTCTGCCCGCGGTTGGAACCCGTGAGATGCCGTGGTGGAGGAGGAGAATGCCTCGCCTCGTGGAGGGATACAGAAACCCTGAAGTCGGCCTTGCTGGTCGCGAGATTGTTGGGACGGCGCGGTCTATTCTGTGGGGATTCCGGTGTCGTTGATGGCTCCGGCAGAGAAGTAGTGAAGGGATAAAAGGCAACGAAAATAGTGGTCGGCCTGGGACGTCCCGCCTTTTGTTTCTTGCCGGGGATGAGAGAGTGAGATGGATGTTTCAAGCCAACCGAAACACATGTCAGGCGGAAGCCAGCTGAGGCGACCAGGGCGGCCAGGGCGGCGTTTCCTGCACTACCCCGCCCCCACCAATGGCCTGCGCATTTGTTGGAAGCAGGCCGTGTGAGCAGACCGTGTGTGGACGTATGTTCACTGTGTTGGCCTCTTGGGCCAGGGGTTGACTTGGAAGTCAAGCCAGGGGAAGTGGACGTTCACACCGAAGATTAGGGGGTGAAGTAAGGAGGGCTGGGATAAGAAGAAGTGCCTATTTTAAGAGAGTGAGAGCCAGTGCTGTGATCTTGAACGGCAAACTGAAGGCAGGCCGAGAGAGAAGTCCCATACAACCGTGCGACTTAGGGGGTGAGGACAACTCGCACGGTGTAGTTACCAGGGAGACTTGTCGTGAGTATGCTCTCCTTTCCTAGGCTGACCGTGGTCTGTTGCTCAGCGTGCTCGATGTCTAATGTTGACAACCTGGAACCAGCTGAGTTTATCCTGATATCGACCTCGCGCCTAACACGGCCCTCACTCCCAAACTAAAGGGCCCGAGACTTGCTTGTACAGCCCTCGTTGTCTGTCGCGTGTTGCACAGCCCATGTCTTTGCGTACGTCTCCCTTTCGAGCCTGGCAAGGGATCCTTGCTTCGTCCCCTCTCTGTCGTGAAGCTACCCCTGACAGCTTCAAGTCCATGTTGAGTGCTGTTCTCCTCGACTGTCGTGGCGTACAGGCTGTAAGCAGCATTCCCGTGCCCACGGTGGTCTCGCAAACTCGCTGTGCCGTCGTCTAAAGGTGTCCATCCGAATCCCGTAGAACCATCATGGCTGTCCATCACCCTGCGGCTCCGTCTTCTGCACATCCATCCACTCCAGCACAAATGCCGTGACGATCCGCGCCCAGTCCTTGACGGTCGGGATATCCAGGTGCGCCCCGTCGTCGTCCATGGTGTGCCACACGTCCGGGAACGGCGAGGGGATCAGGTGCAGCACGGGGGCGCCGCGCATCATGAAAGGCACGTGGTCGTCGCCCACATAGCTGCGCCCGTTGAACTGTGTCGCCATCTTGCCGCTCTCGGGCAGGAACGGCTTGGGCCCCGGCTTGCTCTCCAGCAGGCCCAGCTGCCGCAGCCGGCCCTCGAGCGCCGCCATGCGCTGGTACGCCCAGTGCGTCCCCTGGAAATACGACGGCACCTCCGGGTGCGCGGCGCCCAGCAGGTCGAGCAGCACAAACAGGCTGATCTGCGTCATGGGGTTCTTGAAGGTCGACCGGGCGGGGTAGACGGTGGCCTCCCATTCCGCGGCGAGGGCCCTACCACAGTCAGTCAGTCAGCACCCCCTTTTATCACCGCTCCCCAAACCACCCCTGAAAATGCACTCACCTTGCCCCATACAAACTATCCGTCTCGGTCCAACTAACAAACGCCTCCTCCCCATCCAACAACAAAATCTGCACCCCCTCCCCCACCCCCTCTCCCTTCGCCCCCTCGTCCGCCCACATCCTCCCAAGATACCCCTCCACCTGCCGCGCGACATCCATCAACACCGCACACGGCGCCGCACTATCCGTCGCCCCGACAAACCCCTCGGGCGAAATCTTACTATCATAGTGCGCCACCAACGTCAAATACCCGACCGTCCCGGGCCCGCGCTTCCTCGTCCACGGCGGGTCTCTCCTCAGAATAATATTCGCAAACGGCAGCTGCCTATCACCCGTCGCGGGCGTGGTTGAGGTCGAGTTCTGCCAGAAAATGTCCCACTGCGGCAGGTGCGTACGGAAGAAAGACACGAAGTGGGATTGGGCGGTTTGTTGGCCTGGTGTTCCCGGGACGCGGGGGATGAGGAGCGGGGCGAGGAGGGTGCCCGTGAGGGGGTCGTAGTCGGAGGCGGAGGGGGCGGGGAGGGATTGGAGGAGGGTGGTGGAGAGGGGGGTGTAGGCTGTTGAGAGAGGGAGGAAGATCGGGAGGATGGGGAGGAGGAGGGTGGAGGGGTGCATGTTGGGTGGGTTGTCGGGTTGGTTGTTTGTTCGTTTGTTTGTTTTCGGGCAGGTGCCCAAAGGCTCGATCGAGGGCTCGCTCGCTCGCGTGGCTACCGGTAGCTGGGTGCTTCGGGGGTCATGCTCGTGCTCGTGTTCATGCTCGAGGGTGTGTCGCGGCGGACGAGTTCGGATGGATCGCGAGAGTCGGGCGCATTGGCACTGTCAAGGCCACCGAGACAATCGAGTCGTGTCGTCAAGATAGAAACAAAAGAGCGCAATCCTCGAGGACGAGGTCCGATGTACGGTGTACGTGGTGTTTGTCGCGGCTCGGAGGACAAAACCCCGGACCTTTTGACACGGTCGCTTATACGCTGATTGGTCCGTTTCACATGCCGCCGGGCCAAACGGGCGCCCGGCAAGCCCCGCCGATCGCCGATCCAGGGCACGCCGGCTGCCGGCAAGTGGAGTCGAGGCCACGCCGTTGATGTCAAGGGCGTTGGTACCTTGGTATTCACAGAAAGATTGTCACTTCACATGATAGCATATGGAATCATAATAACGGCCAGGGTCTCGGACACGACAGCATCCGTTTCCTAAGCAATGGAATCTGTAGTGTTGAGAGCACCACTTTATATCCTGATGTATACCTCCGCAACCAACTCCGCCTGCCCGTTGATTACCCTACCAACCCCCCAATGGTATCACGATGCAGCCCCTATGGTACATGTAAAGCACACCTGTATAGATAGCCACCAGCGGCCTAACCCAGCCCAAACCACAACATTACGCGTACCTGACCGTCGTCGATGCATAGTATAAATCCGCGAAAAGTCCACTCCCCACATCCACCCCATCTCACCTTGGGTAAACAGACACCTAAACATCCTCCTCCTCCCCCGCCGCCCTCCGCCGCTCCATCTCCTCCTCCAGCGCAAACCGCTCGGCAAAGCTCCTCGGCGCGGCCCCCGCCCCTCTCGCCAGGCTCGACGCGCGATAGCTCCCCAGGCCCGCCGCCTCAGCCGCGGGGCGCTCATGGATGCTCCCGACAAATGTGTAGACGTCCTTCATGCTGGAAATCTCGTCGTACAGCTTGGCGTCCTTGATCGGGTTTATCGTCATGGACTTGCCCATGTACGAGCCGATGCTGTGGCCAAAGAGGACAGAGGAGGGGGAAACGGGCGGGATGTTGGCCGAGGCGGACGCTTCGGCTGCTTGTTGCTCTTCGCGGGCTGCTTGGCGCAGGCGGCCGGGGATGGGGTCTTCGTCAGATTCGGGGTCCGGGAGGTATTTCTCTTCTGGTTTGGAGGCAGTGGGTCCGACTTCGTCGTCAAAGTCGAAGAGGGGGTCGAGGCCGTCGTCGTCTGTGCCGTTGCCTCCGTTGGGTTCGGATGCTGTGGTATTGGCAGCGGGCGTCCTGGAAAGCGGTGGCCGGGTGAATGGGTTGGTCGCCGCGGGGGAGGACGACTTCCGCCTGCTCGGCATGGAGAGAAACTCGTCGTCGGACGCATTGGCCTCCTCGTCGTCATATACCGCTGATTCCTCGAGCGGGGCCCCGAGCTGCCCGTTTACTGCCTTATTCTTTGTACCGCCCGCCCGGATCGTCGCCTGCGAGTCGACCTTGGCCGGCAGACCCGATGCACGCTCTGGTTGCTTCTCGCCGTTCATCTTGGCGGGCTCCTCGAGGTCCGGATTGACCACTGTCCAAGTAGATCCCTCCTCCAGCGGGCTCCGGGTCAGCGCCTGCAGCGCCTGGGTCGAGGACACCTTTTTAGGCCGCGGGAGCAAGTCTTCCTCGCCTTCTACATCCAGCAGCGACGTCCCCGCGTACGCGGCTGACTCATCCTCGGTGGCGACGACGGGCGTCTCCGCCTCGGGCTGGGGTTCAGCCCCACTCTCGGCAGCCAGGGCGAGGGCGGATGCCTGGGGGGAAGAAGATGCTGGAAACACCTCCTCGCCCTCAAACTCAAAACGCACCCGGCGCGGGCTGCCCTTATTGGAGCTGGACGACCGCCGCAGCGCGCTCCGCCGGGCTTTTGAGTCGCTGCCGGATGACTCGACCGATGACGTGGACCAGTCCGTCAGCCGCCGGACCGTATCCGGCCTGCCCTCGTGATCAACAGACACAACCTGTTTCGACTCCTCTACCTTCTTCACGTCGCCGGCTGACAGGGTGAGTGCTGGTCCGGCGGATGTCGGTGGTGGTGAGATGGGCGGCGAGTGCAGCGGGCGGTCGCTCCTCTCGAGCAGCGGCAGGTAAGTCGGGGTGAACAAGCCCTGGAACTCCTTCTCCCTCGCGTGCGGATCGCGCGGGCTTTCCTTCGGGGTGCCCGAGGTATGGCGGAGAATGGGCGGCGGCGACTTGCGGCCGTCCCGGGCGCAGCGATCGATTGCCGGCGACTGCGGCACGGCGTGGTTTTGCGGAGCGAGCGCCGGATACATGCCCGTGAACACGGACGCGGCGATGAGCTGGGATACCTCGCTGGAGACGTGGTCCGGGCATTTCTGGAGACACTCGACCATGTGCTTGTGGAACTCGGCCAGCATGTCGCGCTGGTACGCGGCGACCTTGCCGTCGAGCTCGGCGAGCTTGTCGTGCAGCTCCGACACGAGCCGCGCGGCGTCGTCCATGGTGGTTGGGGCGAGCGATGCGGGAGCGCGAGGGGACCCCGCGGATGTGAGGATTAGCGATGTGTGTGACTCGACTGATTGGCGATTTGGGGGCCGTAGAGCATGATCCGCGCTGTTGTTGCCGTTGGGACTCGTCGGTCTGGCGGTTGCCGTGGGGTTGGAGAGGTCGCAGAGGCAGGAAAGGAAAGCCGGGAGAAGGGCCAAGAATGATTCGAGTTTTGTGGAAGAAACGAATGTGCCCTGGCCAGACTGGGGCTGTGTTTGGTGGTGAGGTAAGGTAACGTCAACGAGGGCCTCCGCTGTACGGCCTGGGTTCCAGAACCTGCAAGTCCCGCCTGCCCTCGCCCAGTGGCCCCGCCTTGGCGGCGTAGGGCGCCGGTGGCCGGCAGGAGGGGGTGCACTGTGTGGCTGGCTGGCTCGAGGCTGGCCAGCGGGGCCCTCCGCTTATTTGCGGGAGAGGGGCTGCTGTGGATCCGGCGCCGGCGCCCTGGGAAACGGGTGCCCTCGATTGGCGATGCAGCATCCGACAGCGCTGCTCACCGTCTGCACGCAATACTCCATGCAGCCCGCTAGATGGAATGCTGTACCGGTCAGCCCTTCCATCATTGGCACGGGACGGCCATGGCGTGCAGCGGGTCATAGCCTCCTCGACAACCGCTGTTCCCATGGTTCCGACCGAGATTCCAGAAGCCAGTCGTCAGGTGAGCCCAGCAGCAACTTATTGCCCAGGCATGAGGTGAGCCAGCGAGCACGGCCAGGGAGAGATGCAACCGCGGGCAGGGGCACACGAGCCATATCTGACCGGCACCATACCAAGGTACGAATAAATCCCGCGAATACGGCTTACCGAACTACGGCCGAGACCAACGGCCAGTTCCCCGCTGCTCTTCTCAGCAGAGACATCAACTGCTCTAGCTAGGGCTCGTCATCTTACCCCGCGTGCGAATGCATGTCTTAGGTAAGTCCGTGCACCCACCAATGGATCAGGCCACCAATGGATCAAATTTTTCACTC
>MU854768.1:0-12421 GCA_033296685.1 Parachaetomium inaequale | reverse complement strand
AGCGAATACACTGTTTGGATCAACAACTACCTTCTTCCTTCTCGACGGCCGGGCTGCTTCTAAATATAACTTCAGAGCTTCGTTTTCCTATCGTAGTAGGGCTAATTCAGAGTCCTTTTAGTCAAAGGCCTTCTCTACCTTCTTGAACAAAAGTCGGCGTGTTGAGAGATCCTATCGCTGGATAGCCAGGTTGTTGAAGTGCCTATATAGGTCTGTCTTCTTTCGTAGAGTTGCAAATTCAACTCTTTGGTCTACAACAATAGGCTAGCTAGGTAGCCTAGTTGCTAGAGTCTGTAGTAGATGTAGTAGATCGTCGTTATTAGCTACTTTATTGGAGTTTTCTATTAAAAGCTAGCTTATTAGAGGTTTAGCTATATTGATAGGCTATAACTTAGCTGCCTTCTATCCTGCTTTAATATTATAGGCTGTAATAACCTCTTTCTAGGCTGCTACGATACATTTGATTATTATTTACTTGCCTAATACTGTCGATTCAGACTAGGATATAGCCTTGTTAAGGAGCTTCTAGTAGGTGTGCTTGAGGGGGCTGAACACTGATAAATCTAATAGCTAGAGAACGTAGGAGGTATATAGTAGTAAGAAGAGTAACTAGATATTGTTCTTATAGTATACCTATATAAAGTCGTTAGTTGTATAGCTATTATAGCCATTTAGTATTAAAAGCCGTCTCTAGGAGGGATCCTATAGCTAGGTCTAGGTGTGACAAACCCAGTCAGACTAACTCTGAAAGGGTTTAGCAGAGGTATTATATCCTACAGGCCTAAAGGTTTAGTGAAGCCAAAGCGTTTATAACAACTAGTTTCTCACAATATTCGAAAGGACGTCTCGAGCACAGTGATATATTGCTTACTAGAGGACTCCTAGAGCCCTCTAGAACGAGTAACTATATACTTGCTATTCCTAAGTACCTATATATCTAGATCGCAACGATCGTAGCTCGACTACTACAATCGCCTTAGCGACTACTATAATCGTAGCTCGATCCCTATAATCACCCTTTAAATAGCTAGCTAAGCGATTAGCTCGGGTTATACCCTATTGTCGCGTAGAGGCAGCTCTCTAGGCACCTGTCAGGCAGGATTTCATAGCTCTATAGGCACCTGTCAGGCAGAGTTCCACCTGACTGGCACTACAACTCCACTCTACAGTGGATTCGTACCCTAAAACCCTGATTCAAACACATATGCAGAATCTTCCCTTTATAACTAATCTTTTCAACACCTTCAATTCGAACACTCTTTTACCAATAGCCCTCTGAAGCTCTCGCAATCTACGACAGTTATAAGCCCAGCGCTCAATCCAATCCCCTATAAACACAGCTTCAAATCAATATAACAAATATAGCTTTACAGAGCCTCAGAGGCATCTTTTTAATCACTTACTACTATTCTTCAACCTTATTCTGAAAATCCTATATACAGCTATGATATCTATTTCAGACAACATAGCCCTCTAAATCAGAATTCTAACAGGTATGATCCTCAAGGACTATACTAACTAGAGCCTATAGTACACCAATATCACCTATACTATACGGTACTTAGGCGTCTAGTCCATTGTCAACCCTAATAGGCTAGAGGCATATATAGAAGAGGCCTTTACAGCCGCGTACGCCATTCCTCCTCTCGACTACCTCAGGGCGTTCGACAACCTTATCAAAGAGGAAATCGAACGCACTGAGAACCGCATCAAGATCTAGGAGAACTAGCCGGAAGAGGAACATAGCCCGAAACCAGGCTCCAGCGAACTAACTAACAAGGAAGTCGAAATCGAGGCATAATATATATATAACAAAGAGCTCCGAACTAGGTCTTCGAATCCCATATCTAGAACTATCCTTCAAGCGCTCTAGCAACTCTACCAACCAGTTCTAACGTCAATTGAACCTAAGCTGCTAGAGGCTCTAATAGGCTATCTCAAGTTCCACTAATAAAGTAGTATATATATAGCCTTTATCGGACTTCGAACTATTATCGCACCCTTGAGAAACACTAAGAGGACTGCTCTCTATATATTATATAAGGAACTATTAGAAAAGGCTGTTCTAGGAAGTATTGATCCTGAATAATAGATCTATGAATATATCACTATACTTAAAAGGGCAGCTGATACTAACCTTCTAGGTCTGAACAAGACCTTTGTAATATATAAGTTCCTTAAGGCTATTGATATATAACTCGATCCTACCTAGGCTACTGATATATACGACGATATCGCCCTCCGAGAGCGCTTTGGCCGCCTGATCCTAGACCTTAGGGAGGTTGTAATAGCCTTCTAAATCAGGGTCTAGAACAGTAAGATAATAGGGATTATACAACTAGGCGTATATACCAATATAGAGTACTGAGGCTATGGTAGTAGTAGAGGATTGCACTTCTATAAATGCCTTTACAGAGTGCAATAGCACTTATAGAAGCCTTCTAAATATAATATCCTCCGTACTACCCTTACTAGAAAGAAGTCTAGCGGCAAGGAAGTAGACCCTAAGTTCATAGTATAGATCTATATACGTTTTACTAACAAAAGGTAGGATCCCCTATACACTATAATCACCAAATAGGGTTAGAAGCTCCTACTAGGGCTAGTATCAATATAGACCTAGAAGGAGAGGAAGAAAGCGACCTTCCTAGAAAGGGTGGTAGCTACCTTTATAGACCACTTAGATATAAATAGGCTTAGGAAGGAGCTTAGTATATTCACTAACTTCGACTATAGGCCTTATCTACTCTACAAGAGCATCCTCCTCGATAACTATAGTATACTCTATATCGTTAATAATAAGAGCCTCCTAGTCCTAGGGTCGTTTACCAAGTCTAATAATAATAATAAGGTCGACTCTAGTACTACCTCGCTCTCAATTCAGGGGCAAGGAAGATAGATCATTAAAAACATACTCTATAGGGACTGTAGGGAGTTTATAGAGGACCTCGAGCTTACTAATGTCATATATATCGAGGGCTTTTATATCAATATCATCTCTGAAGCGCGTCTCAATACCTCGAAGGTATAGTTTAGCAGTCTAGATTACATCCTACGCTTTAGAACAATAGAGGAGAGCGTTGTTATTAGAAAGCTATCCCACCGATATAACTTAGTTTTCTTCCAATATAACAAGCCCTCTTCCTTATGCCTCGAGACTAGTTTTATAGGTATAGTGACACTCTCTATAGCTATTTCAGAACATCGTCAAGTCGGGCATAAACGGTCCTTATAGCTGCTACTAGCCTACGAAGATTTAGAGGAGCTCTAGTATCTCAGGGCGGGCTACCTAGGAGTAGAAGCACTCCGAGTACTCGTTTATAACGCCCAAGGTATATAGATCAAGGGAATTCATAGGTCGGAATACACCTTATATACACAGGTATATACAGAAAGTATCATCTCCTGCTATATATTACTAAATCGATTAACAAGGCTGTTCTAGCGCATATCGTAGGACTTATTTGACTATATACATAGCTATAATAGGTCCTTATAGCTTCTGTTGATCAAGGACGAGTATAGTAGTAAGCTTTTCTATATCTTATTAGCTAACAAGACTAGCGTTTCAGTGTTCCTAGCGCTCTAGAAGTTCGAACGCTAGGTATAGAGCCAGTACGGTATACCTATCTATAAGATCTAGTAGGACCGCGATATAGCTACTATCGGTATTCGAAGCAGTACTAAATACAAACTCTAGGCAGCTAGAGAGGGTATCGACCTCGAACCAACGCCATCGAATACCTACGAGCCGAATAGAAGAGCTAAATATATAGGCAAAGAAGTTACTACAAAGAGCATCAAGATACGGTTTACAGCCAACCTACTAGAAGGGCTCTAGCTAGAGATAACACAAGCTATAGTCTAGCTCTATAATATAAGCCCTAGCTATGCCCGTAACCTCTACTTACTAAACGAAGTGCTAAATAGCTAGTTCAAGCAGTACTTTTACTAGTACTAACCAGGTTTTATCTATACCCTTACTATAAACCTCAAGCCTGACTAGGGTAGAATCTATACTTATAGGTACTACGCCTATCCCTTAGTCAAGGATCGGGAGTATAGTATGAACAAACGCGCTTTTAAAATACAACTAAGGGCTTATATTAGGTACCTTGTAGGCTACTAAGCCTCAAATATCTACTAGATATAGGTTCTATAGCTCAGATAGGTCATTGTCACTTACAATATAACTTTTGACAAATGAACGTTCTATTAGGACGATAATCAGCTAGATCTATAGCTGCTAGCGGTTATAAGGTATACTATCGAGCTCATTGAGCTCGAGGCACCTATTCTAGAGGGTGGAACAGTGTTTGCCGCTAAATCAGACAGTCTATAGAGCTCTGAAATAGAGCCTTATACTATAGAAGCTCCTAGTCCCGATTAGGACTTAGTTGTAGAAGCACCTAGAGAGCTCACTTTATATAATATAAACAAGCCGAGTATACTAAATCCTAGTTATAAGAAGCTAGCTACTAGGATTCTAACTCCTAAAGTAACTCCTGAGCTATATAGCTAGGAGGAAGAAAGTATACCAAGCCCCCCTAGAGATAGTCTCAGGGGTAGCTATAACAACGATTCAGCTGCCCTAGCTAAACGGAAGTATATTAGGAAGGTCTAGGGCCCTCCTATATATACAAGCGTATAGAGGCGAGGTCTAGGACTAGGTTCTAGAGGTATAACTAGTGGAATCATAGCTTTTACTGCTCTAATCTATAATACAGGCGAGATCTATATTCCCCAACAGGCGGTATAGTACACCTTTTCGTATACCTACCTCTCTAACGTAGAGAATATACTCTAAGAGGGAGATAGTAACTACCGTATGCTATATATAGTGTTCGTAACAGCGGTTAAACAACCGAGAGGGAGCAGGCTAGGAGCTGCTCCAAGCTCTCCTTAGCTTCGTTTCAAAGACCTCTAAAAGGTTCCCAAATGCTAGAGAGACCTAGAGAACCACTAGATAGGCGAAATATTCAAAAAGGCCGCCCAAAAGGAGATCTCAGGCCTCGTCGAGAAAGAAACCTAGGAAGAGGTCCCCTATACCTTATAGGGAGTGCCTCTAAAGTGGGTTTTTACCTATAAATTCGATTAAGATAGCTACCTCGAGAAGTATAAAGCTAGAATCTACGTTCAAGGGGACCTCTAGGAGATCGATTCGATATAAAGCACTTATATAGCTACTTTAACAGCTCGTTCCTTTTGTACTATAGTAGCTATTATAGTATACTTCGACCTAGAGATCAAGCAATTCGATATAGTATAGGCGTTCCTAAACGCAACTCTCTCTAAGAGAGTTATTTACAAGCTTCCTAATGGCTTCAAGGTGCTTAGGAAGGCGATTCGCCTATAGAAAGCCCTCTACGGGCTATAGGAGTCGCCTTTCCTTTGGTATAAGGAGTTCTTAGGAATACTATCTAAACTAGGCCTAATAAGCTCAGAGGAGGAGCTATACCTATTCTTCACCCCTGACAAGTATATCGTAGTGCTGTTTTACATCGATAACTACTTAGTCTTTTACTATAAGGCACACTAGACCTAGGCTACTATTATTATAGACTCTCTTAAAGCTAAGTACAAAGTATATAAGCAAGGAAATATAGCCTAGTTCCTAGGGATTCAAGTGCTTAGAGATCGTAAGCAACGTAAAATCTAGCTAGTATACGACTAATATATCGAGAAGATCGCTAAGAAGTACGGGCTAGCTAAAGGGATCTTTCCAAACACCCCTCTTCCTAGTATCGACCTCGAAAAGCACTCTAGGACAGCTACTAAGGTAGAGATCAAAGAGTTCCAAGAGCTTGTAGGATCAATACTATATACTATAGTAATGATTAGGGCTGAGGTTACCTTTATATCTAGTCTTCTATTATAGTTCTTTACTAACTCTAGTCCAGAGTATATAGTAGCTGCTAGGTATATTATTAAGTACCTTTATAGCACCCTCTTCCTAGGAATCTAGTTCAGGGGTATAGAGGTAACCTAGATCCTATTTCTAGGAGCAAATACCTCGTTCGCAGATGACCTTAAGACCTATAAGTCTTCTCAGGGGTACTTCATCATACTATTTGGCGGACTTATTCACTAGAAGGCAACTAGGTAAGCTATAGTTACTATATCTACTATAGAGGCTGAACTTCTAGCGTTTATAGACGTTACTAAAGAGACAATAGCTCTAAAATACCTTTTTAGAGATCTATAGCTTAAACTAGGACTTCCCTAGACGATTTTCTATAACAACTAGTAGATAGTTCAGCTAGTAGTAGGTGCTAATAAAAGAGTCAGCACTCGACTTCGCTATATAGATATCTATAACCTTTAGGTATACTAGGAGTATACCAAAGGGTCATTTAAAGCTATATATCTACCTATAAACGAGATACCGGTAGATAGATTTGCAAAATAGCTTTTAAAGTAGAAGTTCGAATACTTTAAAAGGCTTTTAAACCTTTAAGATATATATTATATCATCGAGAGCTATTCAAAGTAGCTTCTAGGAGTATAGGAGAAAATCATTGTATTAGGAACAGAGCCCTAGACCTAGTAAAGTGCTTGGCATACATTAGCGCTAGGTCTATAAATATATACAAAGGCACCAGCCTACTTGCCGCCCTTCTTCTTCTTCTATAGCGTCAGCGCTACAACTAGCTACACTACGGCAGCTGCTATATACGCCGTACCCTCTATCTCCTCCTTATTATCCTCCTCCTCCTCCTCGCCCTCCTTAATAGCCCTTATAGCTGCCTTCGCCTTATCCTTCTCCAACTTAGCACACTTAGCAGAGGAGGTAGCAGCCTTGCCCTTCATAGGCGTGCTCTCCTTATCCTCCTCCTCACCTATAAAGGCGAGGAGAGTATATATAGTAGCGCAGAGGGTATCGATAGACTGTTTTCAAGGCGTATTAGTACTCGTCAAGGTAGTTCTAAGGCGATATTACTTATAATCTTACTAGGAAGCTCTTCCCAGCCCTAGTAGACCGCTAGGAAGCGAGTAGCTAATACAACGACTGACTCTAGACTATATTTTCATTTGTCAGTATACCAAAACACTATTTCAAATAGTAAAATAGATTCCTTATATCTCGTAGTACATCTTACTACGTATATAGCTCCTATAACAACTACCTTTGCTACTACTCTTATAGCAAACCCTAGAGGATTTGCCCCGAAGGGCAGAGCATAGGCAGCTAAGGTAAGGCTGCTCGCAGAGGGCACGATCGGCAGCCTCCTGCTCAGAGGCCTCGTCCTCCTCCTCCTCCTCCTTACGAGTATATCTATCAAACTAGATTGAATTAGTATTATAAAGCTCTAAAGCAGCTGTTTAAGACTTACTTATTAGCGCCAGAGGGAGTACCAGCAGGCTTTACACCTGCTTTTTTCTTAGCCTTAGCGATAGTAGCCTTCTTCTCTTCAGCTATCTTATTAGTAGTAGCCTTCTCAATAGCAGCCTTCTCGGCTATAGCAGCCTCCTCATATACATAGGTACGCTTTTCAGCAGCTACTTTTATAGCTATAGACCCCTTTCTAGGAGGCTTTATTATAGTTATTATTTTTATTGTTTTTATTATTATTATTGTTATTGTTAGGTAAGGAAGTAGGAGAAGAAAAGTCGTATAAGGGAAAGTGATTTTAAACTGCGTATAGCAGACTAAAACAAAGGTCGCTTTAGAGATAGGTTCTGCTATTGAGTCCTAATTAGCTATACTCCAATAAGTTGATTAGGAGTACTAAACCCAATTGGCTGCCTATCAATAGCGATTCAGAGTACGCTTAAGTTCTAATTAGCTATATCAACTCAACTACCAAGGAGCAACTACATCGCTAACAGCTACTAGTAGCTACGTACACTATACGTAGCTAGGGGGTGTATCGTATAGAGGCAGCTCTCTAGGTACCTATCCGGTAGGGTTTCATAGCTCTATAAGCACCTGTCAGGCAGGGTTCTACCTAACTGGCACTATAACTCCACTCTGCAGTGGATTCGCACCCTAAAACCCTGATTCAGATATATACATGGAATCTTCCCTTTGTAACTAATCTTTTCAACACCTTCAATTCGAACACTCTTTTACCAATGGCCCTCTGAAGCTCTCGTAATCTGCGAGACCTATATATCCTGTCTCGGCTTACTATATATAGCTTTATTTGTAATATAATACCCCCTCTTTAACACTTTTGTCCTCGAAAGAACTAATAGCTGTTCTTCCCTATACTATTACTTTACCCTTATCAAATACCAATATCTACTACGACCTACCTAATAGGTTTCCTTCCTTCTCTAACCCTCTTTATACTTACTCTATTAAGATATCTAACTATATAAAGAAAGTGAAACCTAAGGTTACTTCGATACTTTATACTAACTATCTCTTAGTAGTGATCCTATCTACAGATAAACTTCTGACAATACATCCTTATTCCCTTTACAAGGCGTATAGCCTCGACTCTTACGAGGTATCGAAGACTGACTCCTCCTATTATATGGAGTATATTTACTTCAAACGCCTGAACTACGACGTACTCGGCGTATCTCCTTCCTAACCTAGATCTATCGCCTTCTGCTATTAGAAACTCGAAGATAAACTACTAGAAGTAGAGGAGTATATCCTTCGCCTCCAGAAGCAGAAGAAGTTGTAGTTCGAGAAGATAATACGGGCTATTTCTCGTAGGATCGATTCTATAGAGGAGCTAGAGTAGGTAGAGCACGAAGAAGCCGAGGTATAGGCATCGTCCGAAGCCTCGTCCAACCCTATCCCTTTGTTAACTACCCCTCTATTATTAGACAATAGCTTTATACTACTCTAGGATACTATTTACCTAGAAGTTCCCCTAGAGCCTTTGTTAATAAGCGATTTTATTCTTCTAGCTAGCTCGCCTTCCTAGGTAGTTCAAAGGTATATTCCTATTCGTTTTTCCCTAATAAATAAAATAATTATATAGTATAGTAGTTAGTATATATACTCGTTGTTATACTTTACCTTAGGAGCTCCTTCCTAAGATAGACCGAGGCTTGTATAAGGTCGTAGGTTCGACTCCTACTATTGTCACTGATTAATAAATATCTAAGCCTCTCCTAGCTAAGGTATTTGTTAATCCTCTCTTTGTTTTTTTTTTTACTTACTACTAACTTAGAACTTAGGACCTCTTAGGACAGCCCTTCTAGCGTTTCTAGTTCGCCTTCGGCACTCCCTTTAGTCGATCTAGGTTCTAGCGGTAGAAGTTCGTAACCTTCTTAGGGTAGTAGAAGTTCTTAGCTAGTTCCTATAAGTTTTCTATTATATTGAAATCTAACTATTTAACTAGATACTCTAGTCGTCTATTACTAATATATAAATCGAAGATCTCTTCAATGTCCTATTCTTCTTCCTTATCCTAAGCTTCGATATCTATCGCAAGTTTAGTATTCTTATATACTAGTTCAAGGAGTATAATATAAAAAACATTAGTCCTGACTTATATTGTTATTAGTAGTACGATCTAATAGTTGTTTTCTAAGCTCTACTTTTCGATCCTAAATAGCCTAATCTTCCTAAAGTCGAGTTTTTAGCTTAGTCGGTTTATTCGAAGATCCTATAAGTTAAGGTAGACCTTGTCTCCCCTCTCTAGGCGAGGACCCTCGAGCCTATATTTATCGTAGTACTCTTTTATCATATCTCTAACGAATTCGAATTCGTCTCTAAGTATTATATAAAGTATATATATTTAATCTACCTTGACTACTGCCCTAAGAACCGAGACATTAGGTCCCTAGTATAAGTCTACTTTATACCTAAAGTTCGCGAAGAACAGAGTAGCTTTCGTAGTCTCTATAGGTACTATATTGTATATAAGCTACGCTATAGGTAGAAGTATTACCTAATTGTCCTACTAGAAGTTGATATAGAACTAGAGATATTGCTCTATAATCTAGTTAAGTCGCTCTATCTATCTATCTACTTATAGATAATAAGCTGTCAAAAGCTTACTTTTTATACCTAGGTACTCTATAAGCGCCTGCTAAAATTTCGATACGAACTTAGTATCTCTGTCTATAATCTATTCTTCTAGCTATATATAGACCGAAGCAATATATTATTAGATTATATCTATAAGTTATTCTACTAACTATAACTCTTTATATAAGAAGAAGTAGCTCTATTTAGTAAGTCTATTAACTATAATAAGAATACTATTATAACGTATTGGATAAGCGAGCCGTGAGTACAAGCGAGGCATAGCCTCTTAGCAATCTAATAACAACTACCCTCAATTACTATATAACAACATTAGGAACCAACTATAATGACATCAGAAATAGCTAAATCAGACGATTCTATAGCCTCCTGGCAAGTGCGGGCATTATAGCTAGGCTTGCCGTACATACCACAGCACCGAACCTTCGTACGACCCCCCCCTGCACTACTACCATCCGGCTACGTTTCTTATACTCTCTCCCTACCCACGGCCCCCTGGCCTAGTACATCCTATATACCCTGTACAGTAAGCGATCCTCTAAGTTGTATACGTATTCTTTTAGCTCTCCAGCGCTTGCTTAGTGCCCCGTTGGCCTTGCGGAGCGAAGCATTCTCTGATCGAAGGAGGGCCACCTAGTGCATTACAGCTATCGTACCCTTGGTAAGCTGGTCTATAGTAGCTAATATCGAAGTTAGGAAGCTGTTTTAATAGTTAGCAATACGAGTCTTAATGAGCGTTGACTGTGAGTTGGCTTCTCGAGGGTTTTATAATGTCTAATAGACCTAAGGTTATATAGTGCTAGGCCGTGAGCTCGGAGGTGTTAGCATACGAAGCTTGATGTCTAGCTTGGAAAGTACTCTCTCTGGATCGTATGGAACAAGGCTGGCCCCTGCGAAGCTGCCCTAGATATTCCTCTCGGTGATAGAGGCAAAGAAGGCCTTGCGAAAGCCGTAGAGGAACTCGAGCTTGCTTACGTGGTTGATATACATCTGTATCAAGTCCTTAACCTGGCGACCGTATATCTACTTTAGTGGCCTAAAGCAGCTAATATCAAGTGGCTGGAGGAGGTGCGAGGAATATAGAGGTATGTAGAGCGTAATAATGTTGTTCTGCTAGTAATAGAGCTCGAATTCGATCGAGTGGTAGCTCTCGTGGCCGTCAAGGATTAACAATTGGTATTTGCCTTTTGTACGAGGTACTATATAGTAGTCGAAGTGCTTGATCTAATCTAGGCCTACTACATTGGTAGTCTAGCTATTGTCGGTGGTTGTGATACGCTAGTCGGCCGAGAGGTTGTATTCGGTGTACTAGTTGGCGAGGTAGTACTATATAGCTAAGATAATGAACGGAGAGATAGCCTAGCTAAGGGCATTAACGCCCTAGATCACTGTTACCCATTTGTAGTTGCTAGGCTGGGCTAGCTTTGCCTTGCTATAGCTATCCAAGGTTGTAACTACTATACCTGTAAAGATAATGCCTATTATAAACCTAGTCTCATCGAAGTTATAGATATCATTATCTATAATACTATACTTGGCCTTGACGTTCTATATAAGAGCAAACCACTCGCCAATGACCTTTGGATCCTTATACTTAGCCCTCTGGTAGTTATATCTATATATATACTATATATAGAGCTCTAGCTAGCGTTTGACAAAGTTATATGCCTAGCGTTTGCCGATAGGGGGCGTGTCGCGTTCGCATCGTAGTTGGTTAGCTATATCTTCTGTACTACCTAATCTAGGAGGGAATACGTATATATATAGCTCAATTATATACTGAACTACTATCTACTCTTCTAGATCTGTTAGACTACGTGAGTTGGCTGGAATATCGCGTCGTATAAGCTTGCTAGCGCGTCGGTCACAGAGGGTTGAAGATACGACGTTGTAGAGCTTGGCTATAGCTTCAAGCTTTAGTTCCTTGTCGTTTCAAAGAGCATCAAGGGCCAAGATTACCCTGGCTTCCTTTAAAGGAGGAGATATATTGGATTGTGGGAGAAAAAATGATGTTAGGTGTAAAGAGGATATATATACTAAAAAAGCCACGCCTCGCTTATACCTATGGCTCGCTTATCAAATACGTTATATTGTTGCTATTGTTATATCTTTTGATAGTAATAGCTTAGTAATAAAGTCTATTGTCACCGAGTGTAATAGGCTAGGCCCTATTGCAGGCCTCGGACACTCTCGGCCAAGACATAAGACCTAATGCAGCTGCTTTGACGCTGCCATCAGAACACAGAGTATAGATATATCTATCACCACGACGCAATACTTGACGAAGCTACTGTCATTGCATATATACGTATATCCTTGCTCTAGACATAAGAGGTAGAACCTAGGGGAACTATTCTTTCCTTCTTTCCTCTCTTTTTCTTCAAGTTTAATATACTCGTAGAGTCGTCATTAGCTAGTTGCAATATACTCGTTGAGACTGTTATATTATACTAAACTTCCTTTCTC
>MU854767.1:0-12498 GCA_033296685.1 Parachaetomium inaequale | reverse complement strand
TTACCCTAGCTTCCTTTGATATAGAAGACATTTTTAGTTGTAGGAAAAACGCGTTGTTGGACGTGGATGAAGGAGGATGTGTTGTGCCAAGATCTTAGTGTCCCGCTCGCTTATATGTCCCGCTCGCTTATCATGTACGTTATAATATTATTAACTTTATTATTTCAAGGGTTATAACCTCTTAAAATCAGCCCGCTATATTTCAGGGGTTATATATAACCCTCAAAATATTCATAGAAAGATATTCTAAATCTCTTCCTATCAAAAATCAAGGAACTTGGAATAAAACACAGACTATAGAAGCAACCCTTGCAATGTATAATAGTTAGGGCCTTCTTCATTCTTATCTTTAAGGAAGAAATATCAATCAAATAACCTTAGGTTATACCTAAATCACAACTAAAAAGTAGACAGGGTATATATCAAGCATTACATTTATATAAGATATATATTTATAGATATTCGAAGAGGATAATAACGGTATAGGAAAACTAATATATTCCGAATTATCAGGCTAAGCTATAAAACCACGTTCTTTATATCCTGCTACTACTGCTACGCCTAGAGCTAGGGGCGCAATCGGCTAGATATCTATAACTTATAATCTCCTCCCTTGTACTATAGCGCGAAGCACTAGGTATATTCGATAACGGGCTACGTCTCGAAGGGGGATCTTGGTTGTCCAGACGACTTCCCTGCGTTCTTGGCGTACTCAGCCATGTCCTGGCAGAGACGGAGATATCCAGACTCGCGGATGCGCCGCAGCTCCTGCGCTGTCATCGGCGCATGGGTCTCATTCGCCCGGCACTGTAGGAGGGGGATGGAGATGGTCATCTTGCAACCATGCTGCGTGTACTCCCGCATCTCCCAGCGCGTCGTCCACTGGCATACGTGGTCGGCGGCGAGGCTGGGTAGGGCGTCGTAAGCTGGGTGCCCGCAATGGCGGCAACATTTGCAGTTCTCTCTGTCATGGAGCCGGTAATTGGTATGGCCCCAGTCGCGGCAGACCAACTGCGGGCAGTCTTGGATAAAGTGGACGCTGAGACAGCGGGCACTGGCTGCCCCAGCAGGCTTTAAGCTGACCACTGGGGGCGCAATGCTTCTCGCATCTCGAAGTGAGAACGAGTCCCTGGGGTTCGTCCTTGTTTTCCTGTTCTTGCCAACAAGGCCTGCAAAGCAGGGGGCAGTCTTGTCCGAGATGCATGGGCCGGGGAGCGCAGGTGCACTTGGCCGCGGCGTGCTCGCACTCGGTGACGAAGCAGTCGTCTTTACCGCAGGCGGCACAGGAAAAAGAGCAGGACCCCTTCCCAGCGCATCCCAGCTGCTCGCAGTTTTGGCATATTTTGACCGTGCGATTCAAGAGGCTGAACACCTCCATACTCTGCACCACGGTTCTGTGTTCGGCAGATGCTGCTTCGGACGGGTCCGCGGGTGTCTCTGCCGGGGTTGCCACGGTCAAACCCTGCGTTGACATGCCTGCCATCTCCACGTCCCTACCCTCATTGGTGTTGGGCTGCCAGGGCTGGTCGTTCCTCGGCGATCGAGATCGGGAACGGCGGTCCCGCTGACCACGCCCTCGATCAAGCCCCTCGGTTGACGGGCGGGGATAGTCGCGGAAGCGTCGGCTCTCCGCGTTGGGCTCTTCTTGGACTCGCTGAGCTAACGGCGGCGCTGGCTGCCGGGTCTGCTGCACACTGGTCTGGTTCCTGGTGGCGGAACGGCTTCGAGGGGCCCGGCACGAAGCACGGGGTTAGACGCCGGGTACCCGGCTAGGAAATATCCATGATTGTATACGTTTACTCACTGACGAAGCGCTTGCGCATCAGGCGACAGACTCTGAACAGGAAGACTGCCAGAGGTATGTTGTGTTTGCTGTTGATGACGGCCATGAGGCGACTTTCGATGTTGTGAACCAGGAACCGAAGAAACATCTCGAAATCGTCGGGAGTCAAATTCGTGAGAACCAGCTCGAGAGCATCTTTGATTCTGTAGTAGAAAAACGCCTCCCTGTCGTTGTCTATGTTGTTGTCTATGCTGTTGAGCCTTGTGTTGTTGATGTTTGTGTCGGTCGCTATGTTGATCAACCGGTGGATTTGTCGATGATGGCGAGATGAATGAACGTTTTTGGGAGGTGTTGGTTTTTTAAATCAAAAAGAAAGTCGGGTGTGGGTGTTGGCCGCCCTCGCCGAAAAAATTATGGAAAGATTCGTTTATCCTCCAGTCGTCTAATCATGTATCATTTCGACTTGCACAGTGCCTGCAAGGAGTCAAGACCACCCAGGGCTCGTCAAACCCTTTGAGCATGCCGATGGTTGTTTGGCGAGCTCAGTCTCGAATTCACCCAGGCCAGGCGCCATCCCAAACCTTCCACACAACAACAACGAGAACCCCCCCCCACCCTCCCCCCAACTCACCACGGCGCTTCAAAACCATTGAGTCCAACCTTCATATTCAACCTCAGACTCAAGCCTTGATCGCCACCTTCAAAGTTTCGACCAACCCTCTGCCCAACAACACCCTTCGCCATCATCCAGACGGCGCAGAGCTGCGCTCCTACGATAAAAGCAGAATGGCGCCGACTAGCGACGCATCTCTTCACGACGCCGCAGCCGAGGTCTTTCTACGGATATTCCAAAGCTGCGAATCTTTCAACCAACTGTTGTCGCTCATGCTGACATACCGGCGCATGCACTCAGTCTGGCTCGAGCACCACCGGGCTATCATCTGGCACATTGCGCCCAAGGTCATTCTTGGGTTTGACCGCGCGCTGATGACTGTATGTTTTTGAACGACTCCCGTAGCGCAACCCAACTTCTGACTCCGAGTATCGCAGGCCCGGGCGACCGCCCTCGTACATGACGCACAGCGCCAAGGCTTGCTGCCCCCTGAGATTCAACCCGAGCAGCTTACCGGAGAGCGCCGGAAGCCAGACTTGACCGAGCTTCATGAGATCCTGGCCTTGCACCATCTCCCGCGTTATATCGAAACAAAATATCGCGACATGTATCTGCTCGACTTCGCCTGTTACCACTCAGAGCAGTTCACGGCCGACATGGCCATGCAGGGACCACTGCCCAAACCCGCCGGCCGCACCGCTGCGCAGGAGATGGAATACCTGAGGATCTGGCGGGAGCGATTCGACACCGCAGCATACACTTCCCTTCTCCTTGGTGCCGTGTTTGCCCGGGCATATGACCTTCCGTTACTCGGCAACTCAACGTCATCCGCCTGGCGCTGGATTCTCGAGCTGTGTCATCGGGCAGATAACCGTGCCTGGGAAGCCGACGTCGAGTACCTCATCCAACAGTTTCCAGCATACGATCTGCTGGGAACCTTGGCGGATCAGGACAAGTTATTTGGCCTCGTTGCGGATTGGTTCATACGCTCAACGCTCAAGGAGCTAGAAGACGACGCGGTAGACCATACATCCGCCTTCCGTGTCTGGACCCAACAATCGCACCACCTCTTCGACCTTTGTCCCGGTTCGCAAACGTTGCCATAGGACATGTCCCTCGCGAGCAAGTATACCCGCGGCTCTTGCAAGAAAGGAGATGCCGTATTCGCTGCTACCATGCGCGCCATCGAGATGTTTGAGTGCCTTCTGCATGCTTCCACGCGGGGGGTTATCATGCAGTCCTCAACAGGCCCCCCTCCGTGTACGTGCCGCAGATGCCAGACACCATGGAGAAAGAGAACGGCAAAGGTTGTCATATTTGGTACATTTAAGGCGGAGGAGATCTGGATGCCCACGGGAATTCTGTGCTGCCGGCCAGTGATTTCACAGGTCCAGGGTCTACCTCTGATTTCAGGCTCAAGGGATCTTCGAGACCTCCTCTGGCTCAAGCTCAAGGCGAGCTCCCCTGGCCGGTTTTACCCCCCGAGTGGCTACAATGCGAACGACCGGTATGTTGGACCCGGTAGACCGTCTATCCCTCGCCCGCCGCTCCAGTTTTTCGCTTTCCTGCTCAAGAGAAACTTCAAGCTCCGCTTATCTAGCACAGAAGTGACAGGACTGGGGGATGCTTGGGGACACACATCCCCGAGTCCTAGTGCGCTGGCCTCAACTGGTTGGTTAGTCCTCCGTCATAAAGTCAGTCATTGCCAAGTCACTCGGTGGCTAGACTCTCACGCACAACATATAGTCATCCGCAGATGAATCTGAGACCGAGCTTGCCAAACAGCCACGCTCAGAGTGTGACAAGTCGTCTTGTGTTCCCCTTGTATATATACGCTACCGCGCTCTTGTTCGTCGTTCCCTTGCTTCAACCAATGTAGCCACTTCTTCAATTTCCAAAACCATGCCTTGTACGCTTGTATAATGTATATACGTATCGGATATTCAAACAACAAGTCGGTTGGTGGCTTGGATCCCCCCCGGCTGCAGATAACGAGGTTGAGTCTTAGCGATACTGGCCCTGGGTCTATATGCTTGTGGTTTCTCCTCTGCACGCCAGGGCCAAAGCTATCCAAGGTCAGCATCCAACGGAAAGGCGCTTTGACGACCGTCGGAGATTGAGTCCACAACCCCAAGTTCAACCACGTCCTCAACAAGCTAAACGGCTGGCGGCACACCTTGAAGGCGTTATCGTTTATATCATCCAAAAAAGAGCTATTCACGCCAGCCAGCTCCAGCCTTGACCTCTCCGGCCTGCTTGATTTTTAGGTATTGGAAGCCCTCTACACCGACGCAGACTTCTTCGAGTCCTATAGGAAGGGGAGGCCGGAAGACAACCCATTCACCTCGACGATCCCGTCTTCCCTATATGGCCTTCACCTTCGCGGGTATTACGTCAATCTTGCCCCAGATGTAAGGGGCGTGTTGACCCCTTTCGCGGAAATTACGACCACACAAAAGCAAGTAGCCGCTCACGAAGCCCTCATCATGGAAAAGCATTACGCGGACCTACACACGCCGACTACAGGACCTACGGGCTCCAAGGCTTCCAAGAATCCGCGCATTCCCGATCTGGCCTTCCACAACTTTGGCGTGGTGTGGTGTTCGGGCGCCGGGATGAGGCAAGGAATCGGAGTCAAGGAGTCTTGATTGTTATTCTTTTTGGTCTTCTTTTCTTTGTCAATGAACGAGCAAATACCATAACTCTTAGTGTCGTGACAGGCTCACCGATTTTGTCGTCAAGGGGGCCCTCACGGACCTGCTGTACCCCGAGGCAAAAACAAACCCCAGAGCGGCTGACATCCCATTCGAGGCCCTCATGGATCGAACACCCGATGGCCAAGAAAGCGCTGTGGTGTCATCGCTTCATGGATTTCTACCGCAATGTCGCCTGGGTGCGCGACTCTCTGGCCAAGAGGAATTCCAACCTCGTCTCCTCGAGAACAAGGACCTGGCAGACATATGCACCTAGAGTTGGGACGGGCAGCTAGACCTAGGCAAGCATCATGATCTCGAACGTCCTTTTCGAGACCCGCGTTATACCCCAAACAGGCGTCAAAACCGAATTCAGCGCCAGTATGCCAGTTTTGCTGTCGGTCCTCTTCGAGCCCAAGACCGAGCTCGCTAAGACGTTTGACGACCACGGTCGCTCCTTCATCATGACGGCGCCGATGTATCAGCCAATCGGCCCCTTTCCCTGGGCCCTAGGCTCTCAGTCAGTAAATATTACTGCCAAGTCGGAGTTCAGCACTTAACAGTCGCTAAGTAATGGCCCCGATGGGAGAGTCCTACGAGAACTAGAGCGGGCAGCCAGCGGAAAAGAGGCGTATAGCTTGAATGTTGGGTCGCGTACATTTGGCAATCTTCCTTCTTCCATAAACCTCGAGGCCGCTGCCCCAGCCGTTATCCGAGTCCCGAGCTCGAACGTTGCACAACCTGGAAGCCACGGTCAGGTTATGTAGGCCTATTAAACGTGTAATTGACTTGTCGTGCGAAGCCGAGTTGGGGCTCATCAGTGTGATTATGTAGTTTTGTATGTGCGTGATTAGAACACAGGCATGTGGCCTGGGTATTACATTTGGCCGTTCATCACTCCGAATCGGCGAGTTTAGCCAAGCTCTGCAGGGCTAGTATCGTGTTCCAACTCAAAAGGGCCAGTATCGTGACCCAGCTCAGTAGGGTAATGCTGGATGACAGCAGGAGGTGTCTGCGGCTGAGAGTAAGCTTGCTGAAGCTTCTGCTCGGCAAGCATCTTTTGTTTTTTCCTCAGGTGTCGGAACCACAAGATGCCGCAAACAACCGCCGTGAGCCCAGCAATGGACACGCCGACGCCGATTCCTGCCTGGGCCGCAACTGGGAGGCCCCCTCCTTCGGAGATCTCGCTGGATGTATTGCCGTCGGCTGTCGAACTCGCAGTCGAAGATGCTGTAGCCTCGGTCGAGAGTGCGGATAACGTGGCGGTTGACGAGGACGATGATATGATGGTTGACGACAAGGCTGAGGAGCTGCTTGGAAGAGGCTCATCGGTGATGTAGAAGGAGGCAGACGAGATAGTGCCCACTTGCGTTGTCGCCACATTTTGAAGACCTCCCCACTTCAACCAAAAGAAGAAGACGTTTGAGACGTCGAGGTCAAAGTCGTAGAGTTGCACCAGCCAGTCGAACTCTTCATCTTTCTCGGCACCGTTGGTGGTTTCTTTGGACCGGATATTGGGTTAGATGCGGACATCATACAGGGTATGAGAACTTGAGTGTTTCAAGTGTGTCGAGACTCACGGACGACAACCGGCCCCAGCTTGGCTTCACCGCCGGCCACTGCCTGCCATATGGCGATTGTGTAATTGGGGCTATTTGTGCGGTATTTGATTTTCTGGACCTCTCCAACCCGAAGCAGCTGCCTTTCCGTCGGTGTGAAGAATTGGGACGACACAAGAGGGATTAAGGCCAAGACACAGGTCAGGGCATCAAGCCGAGCCATGTTGAAGAAGACAAAAAAAGAAAACAGCAAGGGACTTGTACGCCCCACACTTTCACGCCAACAGAGGACCCCGGCATTTTTAACATCAAATCCTTTTTGAAGCGCGCGGCGGTTGGCCGGTTCATGTCCTCGATGGCCCCCAACATTCAAACAAACCCCACAGCATGCGGCACAGCACGGCACGTTGGTCGTCAGGGACCCCTTTGTAGGGTGGTATTCCAATTTACGGCGCGTATCTTAGCGCCGTGCTTTGCCAAACATCTGTCGGCTAGGTGATGGACACCGCAGTTTGAACCAGACAGCGCAGAAATCATCATCATCCTCTTCTTCCTCAATCAAGCTGTTGCCCTCTCGGGCCTCCTACAAGCTACATTCTGCCCACCTTTTGCGCCCTATCAGTGCGATACAGTAAATTCGTGGCTGCTGGCTTTCCAACACATGGCGATGAGCCTGTCCACGATGATCCTGACGATGGCAATGTTGCTTTCGGGCGTCGCGGGCCAAGAACCAGACCCGAACAAGGTGCCGATATTCGCGTACCCGCCTGACGGCTCGAACAACATATACAACAAGATGGACACAGTGATGGTCACCTACACGTGCTTCTACGACACGGCCGTCCTCTGGACCTTCTGCGAGCCCGGCGTTGGGAGGTTGAGTGAGTCTGCACAACCCCAAGTTCCCCAGTGCCTAGTGCCTCTGCCGGCCGCGCAAATGGTGACAAGACGGCAGTCTACCAACAAAAAGCACCGGGAAATACCGCGACCGTGCCCATACTGCTCAACTTCACGTCTGCGACGCCCTGTTGGTTCAACGTCCGGACGGGCGAGGACGGCATCGACGGCATGAACAGCGCAACCTTTAACCTTATTGGCGAGGAACGGAGCGGGGGACCGATGGTGTTTGGGCTGGAGGCCGACTCGCAAACTTCATCGACGTCGACCACTTCAACCGCGAGCTCCTCAACATCTTTGTCATCGTCGTCGGGCACAATAGGCGGCTCCCCCGCCGCAGCAACCACCAACGACAGTGGCAGCAGCAGCAGCAACGGCAGCAGCGCGCCAGACCCCGATCCCACCGCGACCGACGACGCGTCCTTATCGGGCGAGGAACGAGGGTCGGCCGGTCTCAGCGCGGGGGCATCGGCAGGGATCGGAATCGGCGCGGCCATCGGGACAATCGCGGTCGCGGGCGGTGCGTTTATGATGTGGCGACGGCGACGGCAACGGCGAGGAGCGACTGAGCAACACGCAGCGGCGGCAGCGGCGGCAAGGGCGGAAATGCCGGAGACGGGCGCCAACGGCTGGTCTCGGTATTTTCCCGACACCCAAAAGTCGGACCATGGCGCGGAATTGAGCGCTGTCGGTACCCCGGAGGCCCCGGGTTATCATGAGATGTCGGCGTGATCTTTCTGGCTCTTGGATGTCGGACGACTCGGATCGGGAGCTTCCGGGGCTAACTCCGAGGGCTGGATTCGGCGAATTGGCTGCATGTTTTTCGAGTCTTGGACTGGCGTTGGACGTGGAGTGCATTCGTATTCTGTACATAGGCATAGGAGCTTTCTGTAAAGCCCCAGCAATGTTCAATCACATCGAGAAAGGAAGAAGGTGAAGCAGGGTTCAATCGTTGCATGCTCAAATCCGACAGCCCCGCCCAATACTAGTATCGGGTTCAAGATCCCCGAATGCAAGGCGTGACTGCAAGCTCGATCGATGGTTCCTGGGAAGGGCCCTGCTAGGCGTGCACCCCCCAAAATTGCTGCGCGCGCACGAATTGCTAGGCGTGCACCCCCCAGGGTTAGGGTCAGAGGTTCAACATAGCCAACCACCGACATCAGCCACACTCAGATCAATCCTCCAACTTCAACCAGGCACCCCGCAATCAACGCAGGTAAGCTGCATCGCAAAAACATGTTTTCTACGGCTAATCTGACCGTTCTGGAATGCTAGGAACCCATCAGAATGCCGCGAAACTCTCGCGCGGTCGAGCCGCAGGTGCTCGTACAACCTGCAGCAATGCAGGCGGATGCTGCACCAGCCCCGCCGCGCGCCACAGAGTTTTCGGCTGCAGGCGAGGATTCTGACGAATACGACGACATCGACCTTGTTGGCCTCCAGCCAATCGACCTCACAGAATCGGAGACCCTGCCTCACCACCTCGCCCAACGCAACACCAGGCCCATCTACATCGATTCGAGCGATTCAAGCGATCGAGGAGGCTATTCGGAACCTTCTTCACCAATTGCAAGCGCTAGAAACCGCGCAGGCTTTGTTGAGCGGCCGCGTTCAGAACCAGGCGCGATATCCAGCGAGTTGGAGTGGGATGGTTGCAGCCAGGGCTCGGCTTCGGAGTGGGGCGGGTTCACCGACCACGACGGGGATACGTCTGACGATGAAGACATTCCCAACCCCCCCAACGGTATATCAGCGCCTACTATTGAGGACCTACAGAACGCCGTGAACGCCTGGGCAAAGACGAGGGGATTCGCAGTTATCCGGCAACATGGGAGGAAGAACAAGCGAGGCGAATATACTCGGTATTACCTTGTTTGTGACCGCTTTGGTCAGCCTAGGTTCGGTGAATCCGCTGGCCTACGTGAAACCGGCACCCGAAAGTGCGGCTGCACCTGGAAGTCAGTTGCCAAGCTTACCCAAGACGGCTGGGTGTTCCGGAATTCTGACGAGCCTCAACACCATAACCATGGACCTTCTTCTCATGCTTCCGCCCATCCTCAACACCGGAAGATCACCGCCGAGGTTCTTGATACCATCGTCAACGCTTCGAAGCATCACGGAATCCACTTCAGGGAGATCGGGGCGCTCATCAGAGACCACTTCCCCGATTCCAGCTACATCAGGAAAGACATCTACAATGCCAGGGCGAAGATCCGGAAGGAAAAGATTGGTGGTTATACTCCTGCAGGTGCCCTGATCAAGGCGTTTGATGAGAATGGCATCAAATACCGTGTCAAGTGGGCTGATGAGGATGAGACTGAGCTCCTGGCCTTGGTGTTTACTTTCAACGGCTTGATGGATATCACAAGGCAGTGCTCAGACGTCATGCAGATCGATCTCACCTACAATACCAACTGCTTTGGTTATCCTCTGTACCAAGTGGCAGGGCTCACCGGCGCCAACACCATCTACAACTCCATCTTCGGTTTCATCGACAACGAGAGAAAGGAGGCGTTCGATTGGCTTTGCCGGGGGACTGATGAGCTGCGAGCTGAGTTCAGCGTTGAGCTCCCCATCGTCATCTTGACCGATCATTGCAAAGAGCTTAAGGCCACCCTCCTGGAGGTATTCCCCGACTCGCAACAACAGATCTGCATCTATCACGTCATAAAGAACGTCCTCCTCAATGCCAAGAAGAAGTTCAATAGGGTTGAAGGCCCTGATTCCGATGACGAAGAGGCTTTTGAAGATGATGAGGATGTTGGTGATGATGGGGGTGGTGTTGAGGCAGCCGCTAGGCTGAATGCCGAGGAGGCAGCTGCCTTGGCACGGATCCGCCCCTTAGATGACCCTGAGCCTGGTGTTACCCCTGAGTCTCGCGGCCCCTTTCCCCACGACCACAATGGTGTTGAGGCTTTGTTTAAAGTCATGGTCTATTCGGAAACAGAGGATCTATTCTATCATGCCTAGAAGGCGTTGAAGGATGGGTTTTCTGATCAACCAAGGATCCTGGGGTATATCCAGAAGCAGTGGATGCCTTTGCGGCACCAGTGGGCGCAGTGCTACACCCGAACGTACCGGAACTACGGCGCAAGAGTGACATCGCCAACCGAGTCAAGCAACCTCAACATCAAGAGCTACCTCCTCGACGGTAGAAGCGACTGCCTCCGCCTTGTTGAGGGTATCAAGGAGGTGGCTGACGAACAGCTTGAGCGTCTCCAGCAAGTTCTTGGCCAACAGGGAACGAGTGTGAGAAAGAATTGGTTGTCACGGCGATACCTTGGCTCTCTGCCTAACAAGGTGACGTACAAAGCCTTGGAGTTGATCAACCGCGAGTATCGCTTTGCCAAGGCAGCGTTTCCTGGAAAGAAACAAAAGGCACGCCCTTTGCCAGCTTGCAACGAAAACAACTGTACGGCTGCGCAGCAATACGGTATACCTTGCCGGCACAGCATTTACAACATCCAGGCGCAGTCACTCGTCAACCCAGATGCCAAGATCCGACTCTGGGACGTACACCATCACTGGCACCTCAAGAACAGGCTTGTAAGTATCCCCAATCTCAATATAGTGGCAGAACTAACTGTAGAAGGATGAGGGGGACCCCTACCTCCGGATTCGTGATCCCAGGGTTGCTACGAAGCGGAAGGGTAGACCGAGAAACGAGCCTGCCGCCGTGCCCCTGGATATGGCGATCATGTTTGTCAGGGGAGGTGTGGCTTCCACCCCTGCAGCTCCGACGAACCCCAGTACTCCGGCAACCCCCAGAAGGCCCCCCCCCACCGCCAGGGCTTCGAATCCATTGCCCCAGACTCAGCCCACACCCCAGCGACGCAAGAGGACCCAACCTGGGAGTCGGCTACCTGACGGACTACTTACCCCCCCACGTGACGGCTTCCACACAACACCGGCGTGGCCCTAACCAGCCAAGCCAGGAAATAAAATCAATTTATCTGACAAGCCATTTTACTGCTGAATTGCTCGCAATTCAGCCCCTTGCATCAATTTGTATAACCTTTTACCGTTCACCGCAGTGCAAGCCATCCCACCATACGTTCTGAATGAAGCTATTCCCAGACCACAACCCTAACCCTCAAAAATACCTCTACTATAAGCTAGCCACCACACTCTGATATCTAGAAAACAACGATACAGCCACTAATATCTATATTAATATTGCATCATTCAGTCGCATCAATTCAATTGCAATCGCATCCATTCAATCGCGTGCATCGCGCTTTCCAGACGCGATGCACGCGTTGTTGTTGTTGTTGTTGTTGTTGGGTGGGGCGCAGTGAAATTAACTGTTTGCACCGCTGGCACACCCTGTCACATAATCAAGCAACCGCCCACCTTTTCCAACTGCTGGATTTCCCTGCACCGCCACACCATGCTGCCCGACACCAGCATCCGTCTCGAGACCAACGCCGGCGAGACAGAATCTCCTCAACCTGAAAATACTCATCTCCTTGAACCTCGTCGGCCGTGGAGGCAACTCTTGAAGGGAGAGCGCGCGCCGTCGAGGAAATCCTCCCTGCTGGTGACTTGCGCATCGGGCTTTCCGGTGCGCGGTCATTTTGTCCATGATTCGTACAAGGATTCCACGTGAACTCAACCTGAAACGTCGCTGCCCCGTCCACCCAAACGCGCTTGAGGACCGCTTCAAGTGGCCATTTTGACTCGGAACCCCTCAAGCCTCGTTGAAAGAAGAGAGCTGAGGCTGCAACAACGAGCTGTCAACAATAAGGTATGATTGTGTTTTGAGGGTCCTCTGGTTTCGGTTAATTGGGTCGGTCGACGTTATGGGCCAGGGTTCCCCAAATAAGCAGAACTGAGCATACAACCTATCCTATAGATCACTATAGTAGACATCTCTTGGATCTATCTGTAACGGTCCTAGGAAGTATATTGCAACTATCTGGTGACGACTCTACGAGTATAACTAAGCTTAAG
>MU854766.1:0-12504 GCA_033296685.1 Parachaetomium inaequale | reverse complement strand
TGACTCTTTGTGCCGATGCTATCTTCCTTGACCTGTTGAGAGTGTCCTGTTACATGCTATAGGTCCTAAAGTTAAAACAAGGAGATAGCAGGGGTATAAGATTTACCGACTAGTCTAGACATATAGATAAGAGAGCTCTACTAATTCTTATTAATTTTATATAGTAATTTCCGAAAAGTTTAGTAACAAAATTGTCCTCCGGACAGGACATTGCTACGACGATCGTAAAACTAGTCGAGAGGCTTCTCAACCCGACAGCTATAGTATACCTTTTGCGCCGGCAGCGTAGCACCCTCTATTAAAGTAGTAGAGACCGTCTATAACAGGTATAAACTAAATTTAAGAAGGATAAACTTAAGATACGAGTATAACAATACGAAAATCGTAGGAAGAGCTATATACGAATGTCGATATCGAAGTTAAAGGTAGTAAACAAAACAAACCGATAGCAGAGTGCTAGTGGTAGGGCAAGTGTAAGTATAGAACTCGGCTATCGCTGTATACAGCTGGTGCTAGCTAAATATAGGGCTGCTATAGGTCCTAAAGCCGAAACGAGGAGATAGCAGGGGTATAAGATTCACCGACTAGTCTAGATATATAGATAAGAGGGCTCTACTAATTCTTATTAATTTTATATAGTAATTTCCGAAAAGTTTAGTAATAAAATTATCCTCTAGACAGGATATTGCTATAACAATTATAAAACTAGTCGAGAGGCTTCTCAACCTAACAGCTATAGTATACCTTTTACGCTAGTAGCGTAGCACCCTCTATTAAAGTAGTAGAGACCATCTATAACAGGTATAAACTAAACTTAAGAAGGATAAACTCAAGGCGTAAGCGCAACGATACGAAAATCGTAGGAAGAGCTATATACGAATATCGATATCGAAGTTAAAGGTAGCAAACAAAACAAACCGACAGTAGAGTGCTGGTAGTGGGGCAAGCGTAAGTATAGAACTCAGCTATCGCCGTATACAGCCGGTGCTAGCTAAATGTAGGGCCGCTATAGGTCCCAAAGCCGAAACAAGGAGATAGCGGGGGCACAAGATTCACCGACCAGTCCAGACACACGGATAAGAGGGCTCCGCTAATTCTTATCAATTTTACATAGTATTTCCGAAAAGTTTGGCAACAAAATTGTCCTCCGGACAGGATTATTAGTTCTTTACTCTGAGGTTTGTTTAAACACTGTAGACCGACATTACGACCGGAATTCATAAACCATCTCTATAATTGCTTGTCACCGAGGCAGCTAAAAGCAAGATTGAAGTATCTTCAAAGATGTCCAGCCGATGCCCTCCAGTGCCGGAACGATCATCTGCAAGGGTGAACGCTAGAATCGGAAACACTATTGCTGCGCCGAGGGGTGCCGAATACGAGACGAACCAGACCGGGGTTGAGTCGAACTTACCGGCTGCCCCTAAACAACAGGTTGCGAAATACTGCGATACACTGAACGAGGATTGTATCGCTAGACTCGACCTAGGAGAGAAGTATAACGACCTCCAACGCCAGTACCGCTCACTGCTGCTGGACATTGAAAAGAACACAAGCGACTATCTTAGCAAGCTAGACGAAGAAACTTTGCGCAACGATATACTCAGTTTCCGGCTCGATCTTGCTCAGAGCGAAGCAGCAGAACACCAGGACACTATCAAGACTATGACGGAGAAGCTGAGAGCGGCATCGCAGAACGAGTCTAACCTTGCAGGCGCCGTCAAAGAAATGGAATCAAAGTTAACAGAAAAGGATATCGAACTTGCCACGGTCACCTCTCAGATGGCCGAGAAAGACTCTATCATCGAACATCTAGAAGGGGCGTACACGTTTCTAAAGAGCAATCTCAGGATGAGCAACGAGAAAAAGCGCCAGAAGATAGCCGGGCTGAAGGCTACTATATCCAGCTAGTTCGAGGTTATCCAGAGCCTATCTAATGATCTAAGAGTCCAGAAGCAAATCACGGCCGAGCATATCGAACAATTAGAGCGAGAAAAGGCGGCGGCTATCTCTGATCGAGATACCGCGGCGGCAGAGATTCGCGTACTCAAAACTTCCTATGAGGAGTATGAATCATATATCAATAGGCTACGGCAAAAGAACAAGACCCTCGAGGGTGACTTTGAAGCATTGATTGACATGAGCATTGAATCGGAAACCATTCAGGGAGGATTCGCAGAGGAGAACAAGAGACTTACGGCGGAGGCTGCGAACTTAAGCAGAGACATAGATCTCATTCGAGCGGCGTTGATGGAATACTTCCCAGGCCTTGAACCGGACTTGAGCAACCTTTCCGACGCCTTGAGTAAACGTTCTGTCAATAGGCGCAATCCTAGGAGGAGGTGCCGGGAAAAAAGCGGTTAACGACAGAATCGTCGGAGACCGGAAAACTTTTTATTACGCTTTTGCTTTTATAAATGTTTCATTTTCAGCCCCTCGGAGTTACAAGGTCATTGATTAATCTGGCTTTCTTTGTTCAGTTAACTATATAGTAGAGATCGAAATCAGTGTCTAGATTTTCAGCGTTGAAAGATTATCCACAAGAGTCAATTTTAGGGGTGATTATGACTTATATGGTGTGCAGCAACGCACTTTGTAGAGTGACTCGAGTCACAAAACCGGCTACAGCGAAGGCATCGGGCACAAAACGCACTCGTTACTATAGTTACAGTACCAGTTTCGAGGACTGGGCGGGTAATGCATGACTGACAGACCGCTTACGGATAATTAAGAATATGGTTGTCACGGTAACGTGCATTATAAGCGAGTTGCATATATAAGCGAGTTGCGCACGCTCCACCACAACGCGTCCTCTTTACACCTTACATCATTTTTTTCCACAATCCAATATGCCTCCCACTTCAAAGGAAGCGAGGGTAATCTTGGCCCTTGAAGCACTAGGTGGCCCTGCAAGCGCCGGAGAGCCAAAAGAACACGTGTGCAGCTTGGAGGATCACTTACTATGCAAGATGCAATAGATCTACTAGGTCCGGAGGCTGTAGGTGGGGAGGGAGTGCAAGAAACGCAGCCGGGTGATGGTGGTGCAGGGGGGGGTCGTACGAGGGTTCGGTGCTGTGGTGTGTGCGGCAAGCCTGGTCATAAAGCCCGCACTTGCCAGGAGGTTGCAGAATCATCTGATTCAGCTGCTTCTGATATAATTATAGTTCGTTCCTAGTGTTGTTGTTTTGTATTGAGGATACTGTTTGGAGAGTGGTAGAGAGTGCGCAACTCGCTTATATGCGCAACTCGCTTATAATGCACGTTATATATAGCAAATGTCAATTTACAGACGACAACCTGAGAGAGGTGGGATTTGTAGCCGAAGGCGTCAGTCTATACAGAGGCCTCCAGAGAGAGTTCAACGTAACTAGAGACTAACCCAAAGAGCGTGCCGTTGTCCATGCTGATAGTGCATGACACATTGTCCGCCGGCAGACTGTATATAGCGTGGCCGCTGATGCGAGGCGTGAGCCCAAGAATCTCGTCAGAGATGGGGCAGACCTCCACGCGGACGCCGTGCTCACTTATCTCGTCCACGATATGGGGGTGGCGCGGCAGGGTAAAGCCGCGGCCGATGCGCTTCGCGCTGAGGAGCAGGGCGTCCGTGAGTTTGCCGTCCGTGTCGGTCTCCATGTCCATCGTCTCCACGGTGAAAGAGGAAGGGGATCTCCACATTGGCTACCTTATAGTCTAGCTGTGGCGCCCAGCGCCCAGGCTATATCCACACGGATCAGCTCCTGCTATCGCCCAGGCCGTAGGGCATCCTACTGTTGCACCACGCAAGACACCACGTTAGGCATTACCATCTTCGTTGCCCATACCTCCCTGCACTAGCTCTGTTATAACAACGTCTCCGCCGTCGTTAACGCGTCCGCCAATCGTCAAAACGTCTACGGTCTACGGCGGGTGATCGCCTTGCTTTGTCTTATCCGCTATCCAAACAGTACCGGAGTAGGCCACGATCTGACTTACGGCTCTATAACTAGCCAAGATGATAGTGGGAAGCTGCTGGAGGACAGATAACCTAGTGATGCGATTCCTTGAGCGGCATGCTAGAAAGAACAGTAGAAGAATACCTCTGACGAGTGCCGAGTGAATAACGACAGCTGCTATCCAGCCGAGGGCATTTACAACGCAATATATGAGGTAGGCTTTGAAGACAAAATTTGCGACTTGGAGAGGCTAGAATTCGGGTTACTGGCAGGGCTTGGATTAGACTTGAAGGGAGAAGTACGTATATCGAGACTGTGATAGAAATTGCTACTACTGCGTGGCGCTCGGGTATCTACTATGCTGAGAGGCATTTTGAAGTCTATTGTTTTGGAATTATATAGACGTGGGGGGCTCTTTCGAGGAGGGCAATGCTGGATATTTATGCTCGATGGCAGAGGGTCTGGAAACTCCTGGAAATAGTCCTCGCTTCTTCGAAGCTCGAGGGCGCGGGGAAGAGCGTATACCCTGCCGTTCCAAGGACGTGGTAAGGGCGTACATGCGTATCGTGCTGGCGTACGACCCGCTCACTCAAACCGTATGAACGCCGCTCAGCCACGATACCGTGTAGGGCTCGGCTCTCCTGAAGCAGGAAGGGTCGAGGGGCTTAAGAATCGTTAGTTTATGCGTAGCATCCCCGAGGAGCAGAGCGCTGTCCCTTAATAGCGCTATAAAGAGTAGGCCATACGGAAGGTGAGATGACGGGGGCGAAGCACGCTAGGGTATAGCATCTGCAACTCTGCCTAGGGCTCGCCCCGCGGGTCTGGTTAGCCCTTTTCCCGCTTCCGCCCTGCTTCTCAAGGGTATTATCAAACCCAAGCGCCTACCCAACAGCGTATTACATACGGTACTATAGATGTTCGGCCGAAACGCTGTCATTGCCAAACCCTATGTGTGTATCTGGGCCCTAGAGTCCTGCTATTACCGATCAGACGAGTTGTCTTCGAGGACCCTATAGCTCTGTGACTATTTATATGGTAAGGGGGAATAGACACTTGAGTTGTATAATTATTGGTGTTACTGTAGCTAGCAGCTCTATAGTGAACTAAAGCGTGGGTGCCCCTGGAGGAGTGGCTGGATGGACATAGCTCCTCACGAGATCAGAGGGGAACTACATTTTCTTTGCCTGTTTTTAGTTTTTCATTTTTTGCTCATTTCATGCACTTTATTCAAAAGAGCTTGATCCCCCACGTCTTGCTAGGCAGGCACGTCAAGGGAGGTTCTTGGCAATCGGAGGCCTGCAACGGCCCATCGACTTTGTAAACACCACCACGTCGTACATCACGAGTATGAAGACCATGTGCGCGTTGGCCAGGTCCTTACCCACGCCCCGCGTATACACGCGCATGCCCGGCCCCAGCTCTTGTTTATTTCATTATACCTGGCTACGATGGTGTGGTAAGGGACCTCGAAGTTGCCTCCCCTAGAAGTTGGACATGACTGTGGCTCCTGAGACTTGTTGAGGCTCTGTGGGTCGGGACTATAGAGACGGCTTGAATTATCTCCCCCCTGAAAGGCGGTTTAGTCACCGGTCAGGTCGATAATGATAGGGGTGTCTGCTTCGTGCCCAGCTTGCAGCGCGCCACGCGTCTTCACCTGAACGCGGCCAGCAGCCGGGCTAAGGGTGCCATCCCTGGTCAAGATGACAGTGACATTACGTGTATCACAGGTTCTCGCCCTATGTTCTGCGCGGCTTTGTGTGCCAGGCGCCTTCGTCCAGGGTGGGGTATTACCCCAGCTAGGCGGCTCTGAAGTGTTTTTCGAGGCTGCGAGCTCATTCGGATGGATTGAAGAGCGATAAGGAGCCGGACAGGTCGTATATGCTGGCGTGCCCTGCCTTACGTTGTTGGAGTTCGGGAGTGGGTTCTCCCGAAGCTGGCCGGATAGCTCTGATTGAGAAGGCGAGCCTATAAAACGGGGGAGGGTTGGGTCGTCGTTGCAAGTTGCTTTGGTATTCGTTTGAAAAGGGCTGTTTGGGGCGGTGGGCGGAAGTACCTCAATGTTATCGCGATTCCCGGCGTCTGTGGGCCGCATCACCTTCTCTTCGTCACCCGTGAACATATAGGTCACACGGTCGCCAATGTCTTGCTGGTCCTAGCGCGGCAGGTTGACCAAATTGGCGACGTCGTCGCATCTCCCATATACGATGAAGTCCCAGTAGTTCTCGAACTCGCTACCTTGAGGCTTAGGGTCGAGGTTGATCTAGGCTGTAATGCTGTTCCACGTGCTCCTGGTTATTTGGCATAGTTCCCTGACAAGTGTCCGTACACCAGGGATCTTCAGGCTTGTGCCAACGACAATAACGGCGTCAGGGACGTTCCTTAGGTCGGCTTCGGATACTTTGCCGATAGCTTCTGCGTCCGGGTTGCATTCGTTGTATAGCACGATCCTCGGGCGTAGCCTGCCGATGCCGCAGCTCTGCTTCCCAGAGATGGTCCGTACCCGATCCCGTTCCGTATACTCCTAGTACGGCGGGGGTTCTGGACCGTCAAACAAAGACGGGTTGAAGGGCTCCAGGTGGTTGCACGTTGCGCACACCATGTTCTCGAGCCCGCCGTGGAGCTGAATAGTGGTCGGCCATGGCCCCTTCGCGTTCAACGGTATCGCGGTCGTCAGTGGCGGCATCCGGGTGTCGAGAGAATCGATGTTCTGGGTATACAGGCGCATAAGCCTGCCCTCCGAGGCCAGCGATACTAGCATATAGTGGAACGGTGTCGGCTTCGCGTCGGATGTCATCTGGGCCAGTTCGCAGACCATCCTATAGAAGGACTGGGTAGACGAATCGTGCTTGTACACGGACGCGTCAAACAGATGCTTGCCGGACGCCTGGAGCTTATGCTGCCCGCCGAAGATCGCAAAGAGGCCGGTAGAAGAGCGGAAGTCGGGGACTATGACAAGGGTAAGCCTCAAGCCTTATTTTAGAAATAGATAACTAACAAGGAAAATATACTCCCTGCCGAAACCGAGATACTAGCACCTGCGATAACTACAATCTTCTTCTTCTTTCTTAGGGCAGAAATGAGCCTCTCGAGACCGTCGCCGTCATGCTCACAATGGTTGGCTAGGTCGATGTTGGCGGTAGTGCGCGATTTCGCGGGTGCGGCGATGCGGCGGCGTTTAGGCGGGGGGCCATCCTCCCGCGTTTGGATCTCCACAGCCGCTGACATATTGGCGGGCTTCAGAGACAGCGGGTTGCTAATGTGATGGCGCTGGAGCAGGGCGAGGGGTACCGGCTTATCAAATCAGTAGCTACTTGGTTGTCCGGCTCGGGTGAAGCGACGCAACCGATCGTGGAGAGGTTGTGGAGAGGTTAGCTAAGTATAGGGAGAGGCTGGAGAGGAAAGAACGAAGAAAGGAGGTAGAAAGAGACCGCCCTTGGGTTGACTGTATATAAAGCTCGTGGACGGGACTCGGATGCCTTAGTAAAGGAAGGGTCGAGGGGCTTAGGCATTGCTCGTTCATACGTAGCACCCTCACGAAGAGCCTTGATAGCGTCATCGGGCGTTGGCTATACAGAAGGGGCATGGAGCAGGCTACCCAAACCCGCCCCGAGTCTGCCTCGTTGCATGACGCTCGATAAGACAGGGTCTAGCAGGTTTCGGTTGCCTGGAGGAAGAGCGGCCCCCTTCCCCTCATCGCCCTCCCAGGAGGTGATCTCTCGCCCAGCGAGACAGCCGCCTGCCCGATACCTTGTCTTAGGGAGTGAACGTAGTGACCTTGGTGTGTTGCAGCATGTAACCGGCCAAGTGGAAAAGCCAGGGGAGCCGGCTGGGGTTGCCGCACTGGCTATCCACTGTAGAGAGGGCGCGAGCCCAAGTACCGAAGTGAAAAGCCAAAAGATTGTATCGCGATCAAATCGTAGGTGCGTGGTGGTTTGTTTCTTACCGACGTGCTGATTCCGTTCCCCTCCTATTGCTTAGACAAACCCGTCGGACTTATTTTTACAAGCCCCGCCTCACCCACCACCAACTCTGCCCTTCTTTTAAGGTAAGGCAAGAGTCTCGCCCATGAGCCTTCAATTCTGGAGTGAGACTGTATATGGTGGTGAGCGGACAAGGAACGCTTCGTTTCGCTATCTTCGTTGCCTGCGTGCTACCGCAAGACTGGTACTGTGTAAATTGTGACGGGCTGAGCCCTATAGGGGTTTTGACGACCCTCAGCCAACCCTAACCCCTAGAAAGAGCGGCAGCCCCTGAGTGTTTCCGTGCCAATAGTGCCTGTACGGCTCTATTACAACAATGCTTCACTCCTCAGCAAAACCAGGCAAGGCCGTTAAAGACTGAATCGGCTATTGACACTTTATACTCGTATAAACTCCTAAACTTCCGCCCTTGGTATCAGGCAGCTAACAGAATATTTCGAAACAGAAAAAGAGGACATAGCACCAATACAACGCGACAAGGAGGCGGCTGTCGAGGACCCTATTCCCCGCGACCGACGCCAACTTGATCCTATTCCCCCGCCCTCGTGCTTCTTCCTCTCCTTCTTCTCCCTCCCCCCCCTCGCCCTCTCCGCTTTGAGCCTCTTCTTCTCCTCGGCCCGCGCCCTATTCTTGGCCTTACGCCCCTCTGCCCTCCACGGCCGGAGGCCAGCTGGTATTTTGGAAGCGGTATAAATATTGTCTAGAATAAATGGAGCTGGCAGCGTACCCTCTTTGTACTCGTGCCCATTCTGCGGCGCTCTTTCGGTCTATGCCAGCAAGCACTGTCAGCCACGCTATGGAACAAACTGCATAAGAGAATATCCCCTCCTTTGCCCTCCTACGGAAGCTTGCCCTTTCTAGAAGGCAACCTCTTATAAAGCTGCTGCTGACAAGCGGCTGCTGTAGTCTATTACCTCCTTGGCCTCGGCTCAGTATATTCTCGGCGCGGCTTCCGGCAATCTATATCTGCCTTCCGCGACCATAGTATGTATGAACGATGTTTAGCTAGCCTCTTTGTACGTCCCCTCGATCTTTCCTTTCACTTACCGCGGCTGACTAGGCCTTGTCTCATCAGGTGTTATATAGCAAGGCAGACTCGGGGGAGGTTCAGGAGACCGATAGGAGAAGGGGGGCAGGCCGTACAGCATTTCCCAGGGCTCGTCATCCGCGGTCGGAGTTGGTAGCCTTACTCCGACTCCCCGCCTTATTTCTCTCATCTCCTTCACTCTACTGGTGAAGGTAATGTACCCTATGCCCCTGTATATCTCCTGCGTAGCCGACCCTCCATGAGGCTATTAAAGCACGGCGATCTTCTCCACGAGGTGGTGTATAAACGGAGGATAGCCAACCCCTCGATCCTTTACTTGAAGGCAGCTGAGCATGCCGGGCTGTCTCATTGAGTCCTATATACGCCCCTATCGGTACAGCCGTAGCGAGGTACTATTTGCGGTTTGGCCGACCGGTAGGCAGCTTCTCCTCAGCTGTCGCGTATTGCCACCCCTCCTACAAGGACAGGCGTCCGGCAGCTTATGCCGACAGCTCCTGATTCCTCGGTACGCTATATACCGGCGTTTCTAGGCGCTGTTAATATCAAACTAGCTGCGGACAAGGCAGAGCTATTGCCCTATACTATATAAATCTCGGCGGCTCTTCTGCGAGGCTGTTAGGCTATGCTAGACTGACTATATGACCGGCTGCCGCGGCTATATACAACAAGCGAAGGGTAAAGTAGACACGAACTCGGGATGACAATGTGTATAGCAGCTACCCGTATATGACAGGCTCGGTGAGAGAGTCGTTTTCCTATTGGCAGTTCTGGGAAAGGGAAGACGAGGGGAAGGGGTATAATCATATAGCAGACAGAGGAAATAGTAAGAACGTGCCTGCAATACAGCGGCTAGCCGCCTAGGCAACCTCCAACGACGCCTAGATTATGCGGCATCAATCGCGCCCCTTGGTAGGTTCCGAGACAACCTACCAATGAGATATCAATAGATCTGTGATGAAGATAGGCGGCGGGAGCTAGCCATCTTGAAGCAAGCTAGGCCGACTAATGTGTTTGTTAACTCATACCGGGGTTCTAGACACGCTATCTGCTATCGTATCTGGATTGTAGAATGCCTAGCATACGAGGTTCGGTCGCCGCTATGTAGCTTGGAAGCTGTGGCCCCTCCGCAAGGCTATCTCGACACGCTGCTATAGACACATAAGACTGTTATTCGTTCCGGTTTCCTTACGGGCCTCGCGGTTCGGGCCCGTACATGTATTACCTTACAAGTCTAAGGGATACGTGGACCATAACTAGACCTAGGAGAAACAAATATAAAGAGGCCCCCCTTTGTCCTAGATAGCTTCTCAACACCTTTGTCAAAGATTCTCCCTTATATTGAATACCAAGCCTTTTCTGTACTAGCAACACCCATTTTCCCTATACAATGAATCCAACCTTTCAGCGAGATTACCGGTACCTGTTCTTGGGCGAAGAGTACGCTTCTCTCTTATTTCCAGGGTTCTTCTAGCCCCTATTTGCCGTAGGACCCTTCCTCGCTACGGACGATAACAGGTCCTTGGAGTCCGCCTCACTTGCCATTCCCTTTGCCCTGGGTCCTTCGCGAAGCTCAGTGGAGTTCGATACGCCCGAGGGCGACTCCAACTTCCCGCTCCTCCCTCCGCAGGACGATATGTTCAGTATCTCGAGCAGAGAGTATGCTTCTCTCTTATTTTCAGGGTTCTTCCAGCCCCTATTCGCCGTAGGACCCTTCCTCGCTACGGACAATAACAACTCCTTGGAGTCCGCCTCATTTGCCATTCCCTTTGCCCTGGGTCCTTCGCAAAGCTCAGTAGAGTTCTATACGCCCGAGGGCGACTCTAACTTCCCGCTCCTCCCTCCGTAGAACGACAGGTTTAGCATAGGGACAACCAACTGGGCCGCCGCCGCCTAGACCACCTCCAACTCCCCAACCACCACGCCAATGCCCTGGACTGCTTCAGTGCCAACGCCTGTCCAGGTGCTACAGTACCCGCAAAGAGCCGTCCCTACAGCCAGCAACGTCTCAGCAGCGAGAACCAAGCCCGGTTCTACGGACAGGGTCGCTACCGAGTCGGTGTACAACGGTAGCCCGCAGCAGCCCCTCAACACTAGAATCAACGGCATATACACCTGCACTTACTCCGGTTGTACCTTGCGGTTCGATATACAGAAGCAACTACAGGAACACAAGAAGAATAATCATTGGCGGGCTCATAGCCTCAATAACACTACCAGCGTAGCATCGACCCTGCTCAACACACAGGACGGCCCCCACCGGTGCGATCGGATCAACCCGAGCACAAACAAACCTTACAACACAGTCTTCTCGAGACCTTACGACCTTACCCGGCACAAAGACACAATCCACAACGCAGGCAAGCAGAAGATCAGGTGCGACCTGTATACCGACGAGAAATCGTACAGCAGGGCTGACGCACTCAGTCGACACTACCGCATGAGCCACCCTGAAGATTTTCTACGGAAGCAGCACCGCGGCAGGGGGTTTGAGTAGCAGGGAAGGGGCAGCTGAGAAGCAGGCAGAGTTTGCAAACTACAAGGTCAGCACCCATCAGCATAGCGGGCACCTAAGAATGAACTGATCACTAGGTAACGTACATGATAAGCGAGTGGCCCAGACAAGCGAGTGGCCCACTTTCTCCGCAACGCGACATCTTCATCTTCAACAAACTATTTCCTCTACTATCAACGATGCCTTCTACTTCAAACGAAGCCAGGATAATCTTGGCCCTCCAAGCTCTTCAAAACGACAAGAACCTAAGCGTACGAACTGCAGCTGAGATCTACGGGGTCGCCCGTAAGACTCTAGGGCGCCGACGCGCTGGTACGCCTATACGACGCGACACTACGCCCAATTCAAAGAAGCTTACCCAATCCGAAGAGGAGGCTATTATTCGATATATCCTTGAGCTAGACTCGCGATCGTTTCTACCAAGACTGTCTGGTGTGGAAGATATGGCTAACCAACTACTACGCGTACGCGACGCGCCCCCTGTCGGCAAACGCTGGGCATACAACTTCGTTAAACGCTAGCCAGAGCTCCGAACGCGTTATACGCGTAGATACGACTACCAGAGGGCGAAGTACGAGGATCTAAAGGTCATTGGCGAGTGGTTTGCCCTCGTACAGAACGTCAAGACTAAGTACGGTATCGTGGAAGACGATATCTATAACTTCGACGAGACTAGGTTCATGATAGGCATTATCTTTACAGGTATAGTAGTTACGACTTTAGATAGCTTAAGCAAGGTAAAGCTAGCCTAGCCTGGTAACCGCGAGTAGGTAACGGTGATATAGGGCGTTAATGCCTGCGGCTGGGCTATCCCCCCCTTTATTATCTTAGCTGCGTAGTACTACCTTGCTAACTAGTATACCGAGTACGACCTCCCGGCCGACTAGTGTATTGTAACTACCGACAATGGCTGGACTACCAATGCGGTAGGCCTGGATTGGATCAAGTACTTCGACTGCTATATAGCGCCTCGGACAAAGGGCAAATACCGGTTGTTGATCCTCGACGGCTACGAGAGCTACCACTCGACCG